>CAJQZP010000863.1:0-115000 GCA_907164705.1 Parnassius apollo | reverse complement strand
CTCATCGACGTAATACATTATCAGTTGAATGAATACAAGTAAAATCTCAGTATTGATGAGAACAAAGTTTTTTAATCGATATAAAATCGCAAAGTTCCAGTAGTTTTCAGTTCCAGTATCCACTCCACCTGTATATGTTTGTGTCATGTGAAGCAACCTTCAATATATAGACCAAAGTTTTTTAGACGGGGAAAGAATGGTATGGCATTATTTTTAAACATATTTGTTGTTAGGGTCGGAACATCTAATTTAGATAATAATTTTGGGCTAGCTAATATTAACGTTTGGCATTTAGACGGGTTCACGTTTATGCCATACACAGTGGACCATTTGGAAATGTATTTCAAGTCGTCATTCAATAATGAGATAGCATTAAAGATATTTGGGGCTTCCACTTACACATTTAAATGCAGATCATCGGCATACTAATGGTAAGAGCACTTGAGATTTAATGTGATTTGATTGATAAAAATGGAAAACAGAAGAGGAGAGATTATACCGCCTTGAGGAACGCCTGTAGACACATCACACAAGTCAGATAGTATATGTCCAGCACGTAGCCTGTTGACGCTCTCGAAGATATGATGACAAAGAAAAGCTAAGAAGATTTCATGATCAACAGAATTAAATGCGTTAGAAAAATCACTTAAGATGAGAATGGTCAGTTTTGATTTTGCTATCCCCTCTCGAATATCTTCCGTCACCTTGAGAAGAGTTTGTAGAATAATCAGGATGAAAACCAAACAAAAAAAGAAATCTGCTTATGAGCAACAGCTTCCAGAACCTTAGGGAGATAATTCGGGGAAGAAATTGATCTGAAATTGGATATAGCGCTGCAATCAATGGATTTAGGAATAGGAACAATTAAAGCTTTACTCCAGAGAGTTGGAAAAGTACCATTCGTGAACGAAAAGTTAATGATATGAGTAGAAAAGATAAAACAGTATCCAACACGTGCTAACCCATTAGCCTACTTACATCATCACAACCAATGGTTTTCGATTTAATAGAAGAAAGTGCTCTGCGTATCTAATTTGTCTTTGTCTACAGGAGAGAAAGTGAAAATTTCATGAGAATAAGTAGGCAAGGAAGATATAAATGACTATCTCATTAGCCCTAGAATTATCAGAAACTATATGAGAAGACAGAAAATGACGATTAAAATGAGGAGTAAAAGTGATGCTATTATAGTCAAACTGAGATTTTCCATATCCAAGCGTATTGAGAAACTTCCATGTATCAGATGAATTAAGTACTTGTTCGTGGATACATCGCTCTCACCATCTGATTGCACCGATTTCTCGCAGCTTTATATGCTTGCCACTTTATATCCGTGCGATTCTCCTTAAAAGCTCGAAACATTCTATCGCGTTTTGTTATGATCATTCTTACCCCAGTCGGGATCTATGGAGGACGCTTAAGTCGATTGCACGCTTAGTCCTAATATGTTGTTGTTAAAGAAGTCGACTTTTTCATCAACTGTGGAAGCAGTATATACCTTTGACCAGTTAATAGCATCCGCATTACACTTAAGCTTGTCTATATCTAGTCTAGCGAGACTTCGAATAACGATAGACACGGATAAAAGATTAGGAAACTTTATTTTATATGACAGATAAAACAGCTCATGCCATGACAATCCAGATGCAAGGAATTATCTATAATTGACAACATGTTCAACGGAGGAGACGGCCATAAGGTCGATTCAGGTGTTAGCAGAGTGGAAGTATTGATGTGTTGCATTTAGAGGCAAAATAATTAAATTATGCCTCAGTTTGCAAGATTTGAAAGAAACCCACCATAAGTCAGTGTTAAAGTCTCTCATGGTAACGTGATGTGTGTAGACAGAACTGGAAGGCAACAAATTTTCTTCTAAATCGGAGAAGTAGTCCACTTGAGGTGAACACTTTAACACGCGTGACATTAACTTTGATACAAATGTATTCCACTGAACTGGAATGTATGGAAAAAGACGTGTTTAATATTTTATAAGGTAAATTACTACGCAGGTATATAGCGACACCTCCACCCATTTTACCAGTGCGGTCGTAACGAAGTAAAATATGACCTGGAAATAGACTTGCCGAGAGTTCTGGCTTCAGCCAGCTTTCCGATATGTGTAAAACATGAACTGCACTAGAAGAAAAAGTATCCAGGAGCTCGGTATGATGTTGAGGAATATTTTGTGCATTTAAATGGCCAATGTGAAAACAGTTTAACAATTTTTGAGATTCTTTACATATTAATGTACGTAGCCTAGCAGGCTCATCCGAAGCATCAATAAGAGACAGGGTAGAGGAACTACTGCAAGTAAAATAAAAATATTTATTTTGACATTAGACATAAATATTTAAAATAGTAAAATAGTAATGATACTATTAACTAAATATACATAAATTAATATTAAAAAATAAAATACATATATCTACATACATCACCCTCCGGCTAACTATTCACAATTTTAACAATAACACCAGTAAAAAAAGGAAACAGATAAAAAGTTACAACAAAATAGAAGAAGAAAAAACAATAAACTTGCAAAACATTTAGTAGTCTTTACTAATTTAATAGTCATTAAAGAAAAAAAAGTGCTATGTAATTACCGTATAAATATTACTTGTAGCTAAAATAAATCAATTTCACCGCAATCACACGAAAGATTATGTGCCCTGTGGTGACGTCGTATGAAAATTCACCAACCCTTTTCATCCCGTAGGAGTCCAAGGATGTAGCTATGTGACATGTTAATAAATAAAATCTTAGATACAATCGAACAATCGAGGGCAACGCCAGAGATTCATGTCCAATTATTAGATTTTTTGTTTAAGGACCAGAAATACCATTGGTAGTAATTAACTTTTTGTTGCAGGCTGCTTCCGCATTTCTATAAATTCAAACAAACTAGTTTACCTTGTAGTTTCCGTGAGTACAGGGCAATAAAACTACCACTTTTTCTTTGGATTTAATCGGAAATTTGTATTTATGTTAAAAACACTAACAGGGATTTTTTTAAATAAAGATATTGATTCATTTGCAACCTTCCGCTAACTAAATACAATGATGTGTCTTACCTGGATTGAAGAGCACCTCCCGCCCTCCCTCAATTGCGTGCACTAACTCCGTCACCACTAGTTCCAACACCACTACTCCCGGCACCACTACTTCCAACACCACTATTCCAGGAAGGACACACCATCGACGACAATACGACACGTGTTTCGCCTCTACACGAGGCATCCTCAGGTGATGTAGACTCTACGGCGGCTGACCGCTAAGTGTAAGTAAGTAAGTAAGTAAGGATTTTTTATTTATCCCCTCTTACCATAATAATAATCCTTTCTAACTATAAAATTTCACGACAGATCGGATTTAAATTTACCCTCTGGAGTTCTTAGTGCTTGTATTTAATCAGGTCACCGTAGTTAGGTACAGTATATAATATAGTTTAGTAACACAATAATGTAAAAGCAAACAAGGAAATGAAATGTAAACGGGAAACTGTTCGTGCTGAACTAAAAAGTAATATTCAAATGTGTTTCATATATTTTTGTGGTTAATATCTTCATTTTTTTCTTACACACTAAAATGATGTTTTTTACACACGTTAATTTTATTATAACCTTTATATATATATATATATATATATATATATATATATATATATATTATATATTTTTTTTTTTATTCTTCTGTCCGTATTTATGTGACTGATCCTCCTAAACGGTTGGACCAATTTTGATGAAATGTTGTGTGTGTGATTCAGTTGATTCGAGAATGGTTCAGATTCACAATTGGACCCGGTAGGTGGCGCTGTTGTTGAAATCCAGAAATCTCTCGTGCGAAACCGGGGCGGATGGCTAGTATTTATACCCTTTATATCCTTTTTTATGGGATAAGGGTAACTAACGAGCACACAATCCACCTGATAGTTGCTGTGGGCCATAGAAATTTACATCTATACCCGATTACGAATCAAAATGCAAATGCGTTGTCACCTGTGAGGACTAAGATGAAACGCCTTATTTCCAGTAAAAAGGGTCTCCGGAACAGAACACTATTTTATTATATTATTTTGTTGCTGAAACTTAAATTTTATGTTATGCCTTAGCTACAAATCAACATCATTTTTATTGTATTTTTGGTTGAAATTACGATTTCATATGAGGAGAACCTCGTAAAAGCCAAAACAAAACAAAATATAATCTGACTCACGAGCTGACCGACATGTGCGGTGGCCGAAATTTTTCCTGTAGTCGTTTGTGCAAACAGGTTAATACCTAAGAGTCTGACCGGGTCTTAGGCGATTGAGGCTCCGTTACGGACTGCTTTGGGCTCAAATGCAGAAGGTGGTGCTCCTCGATACTGCCCGCATCGTCCGCTGATTTCTTTGCCATTCCCCCTAATCTTCGGTCGTTTGGTCTCCCCTGCCGAAAGCTTCAGCTTGGTTGGGTTTTATCTATTTATTTAATTATACTTTATTGATTATATTTTATTAGCTGTATGTTATATTTGTGGTTATAGGGTATGTTTATTTATTTTTATAAGTATTAATGTATCCCAACTACATGTGAACACAATAGAAATATCCCATATAAATAATAGTCGTTATTGATAACCATATAGTAGGTAAATATGAGAAATCTCTCTTTTATGAACTGGGTATTAGACCCGTATCTCAGCAATATTAGTAATCATCGGACGTTAAGGCGTCTAGGCAGCCATTGTGACTTTCCTAATGTCCTGACATTCATCCTCAATTTATGCGTTGTTGTGTCATATTTAAAGTAACTAATTTACAATAAGAAACCAGCAACTTGTGCTTCGGACATCCTTGAATTGGCCAATCCAAAATCGTTCGACCGTTTGACACTGTTGTAATACTTTGAACGCAGTGTACAGTGTTTTGAAACACACATGCTAATAAGCATTGGTTTGAAGAATAATATTTCTTTCTTAGTGTAAATGTATAAAGAAGTTATTTTAACATTCGAAAATGTTAAAATTCTTTTGTGATAATTAGAACAGAATACGATTTCAACTTTTACCACGAGTACGTTATTTATTACCTTACGTGACCATTTTTGTGAAAGCGGAATTCCTGCGAAATGATGTGAAAAAAAGCTAAATTAAGCGTTTTTTTTTAAAATGAATTTCTGAATATCGCTAGCAGCGATGTCTAACACTAAAATCAGTCTTTTCTCGCGTAACGTCCCCTGTGTCTTTGTTTTATAAATCGACACTTGTTTTGCAAAATGATATCAAAGATACGCTTGCAGTTGGGTATTTTTTGTTATATTTTGTTCATTACTGTCCGTAGGACATAAACCAGGAGATGGATAGCAGCGTCTTCCTAATAACAAAATGAAAATTAAAAAAAAAAACTCCGGTTGTCAACTCGCCTATCAAGCATAGCAACAATGGCAAATTCCCCCTCAAGGGCAATCTATATGGAGGCTTATATACTAGTGGGCAATCATAATAACATCAATCACACTTGGTAGAGCCATGCTGCAGTTATATTAGTAGTATAGTTGTAGCACGAATGGGTCGGCTCGACCGAGGAAGGACCACGTTCTCACAGAATACCAGCGTCAAATAGCAGCTTAATGCTGCTTGTATTTTGTATGGTGAGTGTAGACAACCGGAGACCCTTTTTACTGGAAACGAGGCATTCCATCTTAGTCCTCATGGGTGACAACGCATCTGCATTTTGTTTTGTAATTGAGGATACATGTAGATGTCTATGAGCCACAGCAACCACTTACCATCAGGTTGACTGTGTGCTCGTTTGCCACCCTATCCTATAAAAAAATAAGACTCCTCCTATTTTTATGATTTATTCAATAATTACGGTTTCTTTAAAAACTAAAATAAATAATACGTTTTTGAACGTTCATTTGCATTCTTAGTAGATATATTTTGATAAAATTATCAAGTGTGTGTGTCAATGTCATTAATCAGTTTTTTTTAGGTATCCACACCTTTATTCTTTTATGACTAATGCCCTGTCTCTAGGACGCTATTTAAAACTATCATTAAATTCGTATTACTGATTTAAGTTCTGTGCCTCCCACTTCCTTTTCACTGATAAATATGGACTTACGCGAAGCAGAAGTTGTTCGAATCGTAACGTTGTTACAAATTGGAATTAGCCAGTGAAATGTCGCTCGACAATTTGAAATAAGTCGATCAACGATTCAATATGTCTGCAAAAGGTATATGCAAACCGGTGGCTACATTAGAGGACCTGGATTAGGTCAAAAAAAAAAGATATCTGACATCGATTTGTAGTGTCAGCAAGCCTAAGAAATCGTCATCGTTCTGGAGTAGAATAGCAGCATCTGTTCAGAGTTGTCCAAGGTGTCGCTGTAAGTGATAGGGCAATAAGAAGACGCCTTAAAGAACGTGGTTTAAAGCCATACTGACCCGCAATAGGTCTTAAACTTATCACAGCTCATAAGGCACAGGTTAAATTTTGTTTTTTGCTTGTGAACACTGTAACTGAACTGTGGCACAATGGCGGCCAGTACTCTTTTCTGATGAGTCTTGTATATATCTATATGTTGCTGATGGTCGCAAAAGATTATATTGTAGAACAGAAGAACGATATGCACAATGTGCCATATCTGAAAGGGTGAGCTTTGGAGGTGGGTTAATTTTGTTCTGGGGAGGTATAAGCTTAGTAGCCCATACAGAGCTGGTTTTTGTAGATATATGAACTGTGACTGCTGATTCGTATATCACTGACATTATTGAAGAGCATGTAGTGCCATACTCAGGCTTTAAATTAGTGCACGATAATGCGCGTCGCCACACTGCGATGTGTGTTACAGATTACTTGCGAGAAGTGGGAATACAGGTATTGGACTGAATAGCACGAAGTCCAGATCTTAATTCCATAAAACATTTATGAGACGAGTTAAAACGGTGAGTAAGACAGCGAAATCCAGCTCCGGAGAATATGCAACATCTGGAAGCGGCTTTATTGGAGGAATGGGAAAACATACCCCAATCTACCATCAAAAAGTTGATACAATGCATGAAAAAAAGGATGGTATGTGTTATAAAAGCCTGAGGGGCCAATACCTCCTACTAAAGAAAAATTGACATCAGCGAAACCATTTGTTTATCAGTGTGAATTCGTTGTTTCCATTCGAATTTTTCTTCATTTTTATTTTTCTTGTGTATAGTTAAAAAATAAGGTTGGTTAATTTAAAAATGCATTATTTAATTTGAGAATTAACATACAAACAATGCAAAATAAATTAAAACAGTTTTTATTTTGAAACACAGTTACGACAACCGGTTTGTTGCCCACTGCTTTATTTACAGTAGATTTTGATAGAGTGAAATAAATAAAAAAACAAATTCTGTTGAGCATAACAGTAATGAAATACACACCGGTGATGGGAAGCAGCGACTTAATTGTAATTGCCAAACCGCTTGATGAGTTTTGCATTATTGGCAAATCATGTAGGAAACGAGCAGTGGTAAAACCCAATGACAAGCTTTCGTCATTACAATATGTAAGCTGAGGATGATTATAAGTCAGAATCTGTTGTATAAACATCTCAACTAAGTTAACCACTTGGTTAAGTGTAAGTTATAGTATAATATTAATTAGGTATTAAAAACTTAATTACTACTTAAGTACTACTTATTTTTCCTCGTGTCTAGGATATTATATCACTTACTTTTTTTACTACTTTCTGCTCCTGTGTATGTATGTCTATGACTTTGTAATTGTAAATGTATATTATATAATTATATTTATGTCGTATTTTCTAATAACTTACGCTTACCCTTTCTCACAGGTCATTATATCCTCTGTTTGTTATGTTGTCTGGTAGACAAAAATGCGCGCGTGTGTGTGTGTGTGTGTGTGTGTGTGTGTGTGTGTGTGTGTGTGTGTGTGTGTGTGTGTGTGTGTGGTGCGTGCGTGCGTGCGTGCGTGCGTGCGTGCGTGCGTGCGTGCGTGCTTGCGTGAGTGCGTGCGTGCGTGCGTGCGTGCGCGCGTGCGTGCGTGCGTGCGTGCGTGCGTGCGTGCGTGGTGCGTGCGGCTGCGTGCGTACGTGCGTGCGTGCGTGCGTGCGTGCATGCGTGCGTGCGTGCGTGCGTGCGTGCGTGCGTGAGTGCGTGCGTGCGTGTGTGCGTGCGTGCGTGCGTGCGTGCGTGCGTGCGTGCGTGCGTGCGCGTGTGCGCGTGTGCGCGTGCGCGCGTGCGTGCGTGCGTGCGTGTGCGCGTGTGCGCGTGTATGCGGGTGTGCGGGTGTGCGGGTGTGCGGGTGTGCGGGTGTGCGGGTGTGCGGGTGTGCGGGTGTGTGTGCGGGTGTGTGTGCGGGTGTGTGTGCGGGTGTGTGTGCGGGTGTGTGTGTGGGTGTGTGTGGTGTGTGTGTGTGTGTGCGTGCGTGCGTGCGTGCGTGCGTGCGTGCGTGCCTGCGTACGTGCGTGCGTTCGTGCGTTCGTGCGTGCGTGCGTGCGTGCGTGCGTGCGTGAGTGCGTGCATGCGTGCGTGCGTGCGTGCGTGCGTGCGTGCGCGCGTGCGCGTGCGCGTGCGCGTGTGCGCGTGTGCGCGTGTCCGCGTGTCCGCGTGTGCGCGTGGGCGCGTGTGTGCGGGTGTGCGGGTGTGCGGGTCTGTGTGCGGGTGTGTGTGTGGGTGTGCGGGTGTGTGTTGTGTGTGCGGGTGTGTGTGTGTGAGTGTGTGTGTGTGTGTGTGTGTGTGTGTGTGTGTGTATGTGTGTGTGTGTGAGAGAGTGTGTGAGTGTGTGAGTGTGTGTCTGTGTGTGTGTGTGAGTGAGTGAGTGAGTGAGTGAGTGAGTGAGTGAGTGAGTGTGTGTGTGTGTGCGTGTGCGTGTGTGCGCGTGTGTGTGCGTGTGTGCGTGCGTGCGTGCGTGCGTGCGTGCGTGCGTGCGTGCGTGCGTGCGTGCGTGCGTGCGTGCGTGCGTGCGTGCGTGCGTGCGTGCGTGCGTGCGTGCGTGCGTGCGTGCGTGCGTGCGTGCGTGCGTGCGTGCGTGCGTGCGTGCGTGCGTGCGTGCGTGCGTGCGTGCGTGTGTGTGTGTGTGTGTGTGTGTGTGTGTGTGTATGTGTGTGTGTGAACGGCTTGACCGATTGAAATGAACTAAGCGGATTTTCAGTGTTTTCTATGAGTTTTAACTAATTCGGACGGGTAGATTTTGAGAAATCTCAAAAATAAAAATTTTGTAACTAGTTTTTTTTGGAATAACTTTTAAACGGCTTTGCCGATCGATTGCAAAACTAATCACCTTTTCTTCAAAATTGCGTTTACAAAATTTAAAATTAATTTTTTTTAATTATTCCGATATTACATATTATTCAACGTCATAATTTGGTGAAATTTGGAGAGCTTTGCATTTGAAACTAGCGGGAAGTTCCAGGGATGGCCTGCGGGGTCAACCAATTTTCTTAGTATACACTAAAGTATATTAAATTTATTGGAACATATGCCTTTACACCATGAAGCCCTGCGATCCATTGACATCATTAAGAAATTAATTAATTCAAAACAGCAAATTTAATTTGTGGTTTGAAAAATTTATGACTACGTAAGTTCGTGGTACGCAAGTACATTCAGTCACGAATTTGAATGTAATATTAAAAATTTTTGTTATTTACTGTAACGTACAGTTACTATGGCTAACATTTCTCACATAAATATTATTTTGTAGTGTAGTTTCTTTTGTTATAGTAGCGCTGTTAATGTTTTTATGTTTATATTTATATCCCTATGATAATATCAGCAAAGGTAAAATATGTTTTTTATTTATTCTAAAACTGAATTTAAACATATGTAAACAAATAAACAAAGTTATAGTGTTTTACTAAATGCTATTGAAAATATATACGGTACTTATAGCCAAAACACAATTTTAAAATTTCTGTCTGTCTGTTTGTTCCAGCTAATCTCCGAAAAGTTTAGACCGATTTTGACGGTACTTTCACTGGCATATAGCTAATATTATGAGGAGTAACTTAAGCTACTTTAAGTTTAGAACAAGGGTGCAATAAAAATTAAAACCCTAAATTACCCGCGGGTGAAATCGCGGGGAACAGCTAGTCTATTATAAATTTACTAGGTCGTAGGACTCCTGCGACTGCATAGAATACCACCACACTCTTTCCTATATCTGCAGCCAAATAGCAGTGATAACTCTGCTATGTCCCGGTTCTAAAAGTAAAGAGAATCAGCATGATTACAGACTATCGTAGTCCTCAGAGGTGATAAGGCATTAATAGACTTCTTTTTTTGAAGTTCGTACGCGGTTATTATATGTACATGGGTTGCAGCAAGTACTTCAGTTTTATAAAAAAAATATGTTAATATATTTTACTAATAAGCGACCGTAAAATGGTTGTGGTTACGTAAATTATGGCTAAGTATCATAGTAGTACCTGTTTTCCTTGTAGATACTTTCGAATTTTAAATATGCTATGAACTGTTATTTACTGGGATTTACCTCAATTATAAATTTAACCGGTCTGAAACTACTTAAAATATCAACTTATTAGTTTTATAATTTTATCTTATTTTTCTCTACTCATAAATAGAGCCGTGGTTGCTCAAGTGCTCGCTGTTAATTTCAATTTTACACGTGGTAGAGCCATGCTGCAGCTATATTAGTAGTATAGTTGTAGCACGAATGTGTCGTCTCGACCGGGGAAGGCCCACGCTCTCACAGAATACCAGCGTCAAATAGTACTAGTTTACTACTAGTAGTATGTAGTACTATTTTACGCTGGTGTTCTGTGAGATTTCCGCTTTATGTGCCCGAGCAAATGTTTGGAATGGCTGAACCGATTGTAATATAACTTCACGAACAGACCGAGAGCAATGCCATGATTGATCTAGGCTATATTTATTTACCAGAAGCTTGAAGTAAAATAAATGGTTTTCGATAACTTTAATCGAAATTTCACCACATTAATGAATTCTATCCAGGAGTAGACGGAGCTATTTGCTAGTCTCAAATAAAACTGTACAAAACGCTTTCCATTTTGTACATTGATTGTATTAAATTAGAAGGTTAATCTTTAGAATATATAATTTCAATGATGAACATACTGTATAAGTGGTAGCGCCACGCTGCAGCTATATTATGGTTATAGCACGAATGGGTCGGCTCGACCGGGTCTCATACCAGCGTAAAATAGCAGCTAATGCTACGTTTCGTGTGGTGAAAGAACCGAAGAGCCTCTTTACTGGAAACGAGGCATTCCATCTTAGTCATCAGAGTTGATAACGAATCTGCATTTTAATTCTTAATCGAGGATAAATCTAGATGTCTGTGGGTCACAGCATCCACTTACCATCAGTTGGACTGTGCGTTCGTTTGCCACCCCTATAGTGGTGTTTATGGTAGTGGTGGTGTACGACAATCCTAGCCCATATCATCTTGTTGATGTCTTAAGATGCGACAGAGCGACAGACCGAAAAAAATAGGAGATGGGCAGCAGAAATAGTGGAGGTCTAATTCAGTGGTAGTCTCTTAGTAGGCTGTAATGGTGATGATGAATGATGACATACTGTCACTGGTGCTGAAACGCCAACTTTAAAAGGACTATTTAGTCATGTGCCATCACGTTAATCCTTAATCACTACGTTAAGCAGACAGGTTGATAAACACAGAGCGTCCGCCGTCGCAATGGTCCCTTTCACAATCCTTAGTCTGTGAGATATGCGCCATAATCGTAAAAAAAGTCTTAAAAAAACAATATTTTAAACAACATTCAAAACTTACTTTCGTACTGTAAATATATATATATATACATATATATATATATATATATATATATATATATATATATATATATATATATATATCGGCAGTTGCTTAACCTTTATCATAATCATGAAGCTAACAAACTATTCGCGCATATCTTTTTAAGGTCGTCTCTAAGTATCTACTATTGAAGTAATCTTTGTGTCGGAATTTGCAACGTCTTTTAATTTATAAGAGGGGACCATACGTAAGGCGAGGGTCAACACGAGCCGGCAGCCACTTTCGCTCTCAGTTCCAGCACAGAATACGCACGTGGAGTACGTTGTGAAGGGTTGTCTTGCATATTCACGTACCAGATATCGATAAACTAATAAGGTCATTCTTGTTGCAAATTTAAATATTGGAACATAAATTGTGATAATTTTACGTGATTTTTTCGCTAAGGAACTTAAATAAATTAAAGTTTTTTTTAAATAAATAGGTAATTTATTTATATTGGTGGCGTTAAAGTGAAAAAGTGCGAATATGGTGACAAGTGTACAATGGTTGTTTTTACTCGGAATAACAGCTATTCAATTTTCTGGTAAGATATTTTAATATTAATAGACAGAGTATTATTTACAACATAATTTTCAATAGTTTAATTTATGAATAATCCAAGCAAACGTTCCATTGTCAAATTAATATTTACCATATTAATTTTTTAATAAATTTACATAAACCTTATAAGGATCAAAGCTGTAAATGATGTTGTAAATATTATGTTTATACACTAACGATGAGATTTTGTGTGCTATTCGTGCTTATTTGTTTAAAAATTATCTACCTCTATTTGTGTGCGTTAATTTAAAATACAAACAATAAGCAATACGACGCACTAATTTTCTAATATTTTTTACAATTGGATAGCAGAAATACTGCCTTAATTTAGTACCTAGTACATATTTAATCGAATCGTAACATATTTAAGAATACTTTAACTTTTAACTTTAAATTTTGTTCTTATATTATGAAGATAAAGCGGACGCGTAGTCTAATGGCAAATGATACGGGCATACTTGATAAGTTATTAGTTCGAATCCGTTATTAAACTACTGTGATGAAGCACTCCTAACTCCTAACACAAGCATTGTAGTAAAATTTATACGCATTTTCAACACGCCCTATTGAAAATACTACTGGAGTTTTAGAATAAGTGAATTATTATTGCTAACAAAACGTATAATATGAAACCTAAGACCAATAAAAAAGTTATTGGTATGGATCGTATTAAGTATTAAACAAACATGATAACTTGACAACGGTTCCTCAAAAGGTGAATTGAGTTCCGTAATATACCGCTGCTCGCACGTATATACAAGGCGCGTCGCTTCCGAATGTTACGTTAAACGTTCGCCCGACATTCGACTTGCATAACCGCGATATCTTGCTCTTTCGTGCGTTAATTGTATGACAACTCGCGGATATTATAAACAAGTTTTGTAAGATTGTTAATAATGATATATTTGCAATAGATAACATTGTAATAGTAATTTGCCATTAATGTCTACCTGTAAACAAATTGATATTGTACTAATTTTAAACTTTGTAAACGCAATTTTGACGATGGCTTATTGACCGATTATGTGAATAAGCGTCATTAATATTACCGTTATTGAGCATTATAAACTCAACGGATCAAAGTCAATAAGTATAAAATAATTATAAAGGACCAATAAATAATATTTTATGATATAATTATTTTGTGGTGCAATTTATGTAAACCAAAACATTAATTTAAATTAAAAAAACTAACTTTTTGTAGGTAAGACTAAGCCAGAAAACTTTCTTCTGTTTCTTGTTTTTATTGATAACTGACTCTATCTAATAATAATAAGATAAGAGAAGAAGAAGGGGTAATCGTAATATTGTATGTATATTTGCTTATGACTCTAATAATTTTAAACCTAAATCAAAATGAATATGATCATTTAAAAAAAATACTCGTTCAAAACTACTCGAATTTGATGTACCAATACGATGAGATCGAAGATTGCATTTTAAGAGAAGCTAAGACACTCACGATACAGAAAAACAATTTTTAAAATTTCAAAAATTGGTCACTGCTCACTAGGTCACACGGTAGCAGAATGTTATGAAGTAGAATGAATACAAGCGACAGTAATAAAATGACTCAGGGACACACTCAAAAACTTCTAAAGTTAACGTCGTTCAAATCCGCCATCCGCCATCCGCCATACAGCATGCGATCTTTCCATCTATTTCCTTACTAGCTTTTCGGAGCTTAGTGTCTAATGAACGGAATAAATATCTTTTCTGTTTATGTCTTAAGTTTATAATAGGAATAGGTATAATATTAGTGGATACCGTGAGCCATACTCCAAGTATTTATCAAGAATGTAAGTTATTTAAGAGGGCATATGCTATTTGCGTCGAAAACTTCATGTTTTAGGGTTTTTTTCAAAGGCGATATCGTAACGATGTGAGCAAATTATTTGCAGAAAATTACGGATTTAGAAAGATAAAGCCTTTATTTAGTATATTGCAACGGAATATCATAGTTTTTAATGACGGTTTTTTTAGATCGAAGACAATCCCTTCATAGTGTTTTACGAAAATATGTGTCAGAGTTATCTTTCAGGTGGAATACAACCATGATTATAAGCTAAAATACTTTATTTTAAACATTATTATAATAAAATATATAATCTTTTAGTGTATAGCAAAGCTTAAATTACGAAAATATTTCGATTTAAGTTAAAAAACAATACTATAAAATCACCAAAACTGTCCACTTCAATGTCATTTTTTTCCATGTATTGGGATATAAACGTACCCATTTTAATTATTTTATCAAAATACAGGTAATGTTAAATATCCAAAAAAAATTTAGCTCGTTTTATTTAGTCAATTGTTTTATATGATTATTTTAAAAACACTATAAATCATCAACGCGCAAACGCCGTCCGATTCAGTAAGCTCCGGGTCTTCCCAACGACAGGATGTATCACTTTTTCCCGCCACAGCCCGCGTACGTGTTAATTCACACCGATAGCATAAGCTAGTGTTGTCAAGTGTCCCGATTTATGCGGGATTTGTCCCGATCAATGATAAATCGGGACGCCAAATGTCCCGAATTTTCACTAACTAGTCTATATTTCGATCGATCATTTCGACAGCGAAATTGAATATATCTTATATCGGGCTTTGCATTTTTTCTCACCGAACTTGGACTAAATTATATATAACAATATTCTATAAAAAAATAGGCAACATCAAAGTTTGCTTTGCGCGTCACATCACATCACATTGATGGCATGGCAAGATGCAGATATCAATCATGTTTACTTGTATTTTTTTCTCACTGCCTGATGCATATCGCCAGTTTGCGCTATGTATCGTAATAATAATCAGTACAATATCTAACTTACATGCTGCTGCTTAGATAAGTACGTTTTGTAAAATGCAAAAGGCTTGTGGAAAAGTTCTTCCACTAGTCAATTTCTTCAATCGTTTGTAGGTACTGTTGTTTTCAATAAATAAAGTAACATTGTATGTGATCATTTTATCTAGGCTATCTAGGTGTGAGGTATTAAAACCGTTGGAACTATGCCGTTCTTTTTTAAAGTGCTCTTTGAAGTGCATGAATTGTGAGTTTATAAGATATATTACTATTTTCACAGTTATTCAGAAAGTTTAGTCTTCAACGATGTTTGGACCAAAAATGATTCGTTAATTTGATCAGTTCTATGTAATAATTATAAAACACATTGCGAATTGTGTCAAAAGAACCTGTATAACTAATAGCGACCACAATAGCTACAAAAATCTGTTTTTTGTAGCTATTGTAATTGTCCCGATTTTAAAACCAAATTCCAGATTTTATATGGACACACTATCGGAAACGATGATAAGGCGCATAGCTACAGAATAAACAGTAGTTCGCGCAACACAACGTAAGGAATGATATTTGTTAAATAATATTATTTAAATTAATTATTAATAATTTATTATATATTAAAAGTTTATTCAATGGTAAGCAATTTATAACTAAAATATTTATCACTACAAAAGATATATTTGACGGCTCCGTGGCGGAGTGGCTTAGCAATAAGTTTAACTCTAAGGGCCGCAGGTTCGATTCCCGTACGGAACAAAAATTTGTAAACCTACAAATAATTGTTCCGGGTCTAGATGTTTGTCCTTGTGAAACTTTATGTTCTTTTGTTAACTCCCTCCACTATATACTTAGGAAACATTCTTAGTGTGGAGGTAACGTTATTATAAAATAGAAACAAAACAGATATGAGCCATGGTAGCTCAAGAGCAAAGTAAACGCGAGCAACCCGGGTTCGATCCCCACCGAGAACAATGAAATTGTTATTTAGATAAATTATCTTTACATTATGATACATAATAAATGTACATCGAACGAAATCTACTTTATATAATACTTATTTTTCAATTCGAACATATATTACTTACCCGTTTCTAGTTCTTAACTAACTTGGCGTTGTGAGATTCCTTAGTCTACGTACTTAGTTGAGTAAAAAAGAAAAGCCGACTTCAATTTACTACAAGAATAAAATAATTTATACATATTAGCTTCCGATTTCAGGGCTAGATCGGATATTAATCCTTAAATACACTATGTCTTAGCTACGACCATAAGTCAATCGTAACAGTCAGTCGTAAGTGCCATAAGCTATTATGTGGAAATTATTTTATTCTCTTAATTCCGAAAGTATCAAGATGATTCGTGCTAGATACAATAATATTTGGATACAACTATGATAGCAATGTACAGTAGAACTTTACAGACGAGCGAGAGCTATGTACGCGCCTCGATCGCATGCGCTCGGCATGCAGACAGTCGTGACTGTGCGCAATATGCTCTTTTTTTAAGTAGATAATGGATACTGCAAATAGTATGTAATTTACGTATAACTTGTTAAAAAATAACCCCCATAAACTCACTGCTTGGTCCAGACCTTTTAACATTACAGCAACTAAAGACAAACATTAAACTGTTCATTTATTTCCATCAGGCTGGACTGGACTGATGAATTGGTAAGGATAGAACTGATATCACCTGCTGCTTTACAGCATAAGTTTGACTTTGGACTTTGTTTTTTTCTTAACTATTTCTATAGTAATTTTTATTTCTCAGCCATTCTGAAATGGTAGTAGATAAATAAAATACTGTTGACAATTGAAACTTACGACATAACAAGAAAGAAATACATTTTATCTAATTTCATTTAGGTTAGAAATTCTCGAATATCTAATATTTTGATATAAAGTCTAATTAATTTATATATATATATATATATATATATATATATATATATATATATATATATATATATGTATCGTCTCTTCCACTAATTAGAAGGGTGCATATATTTGATACTGTGATTATGCAGGTGTTGCGTAGTGGCAACCTGGGAATATCCACTACCCTGTACTCCTTTTACTGTAACTATGTACAGTTAGTTTGACATATCAAACTGTTATGGCGCAATTATACTCGTACTTGGTCGTTAGCTCGTATTCGATTGCCTATGGAATTCGGACAAATGTCTAAGTGTAAATGAACGAAGTCGAGTACGCCCGTCTTCGTACAATCTATTCCAGCTTTCGTTTTAGTTTTCTTCCAACAGAGAGATAGCTTCAACGACGAGTAAAACGTGTAAATAATGCCCGAATTCGAGTAACGTTTTTCGTGCACCCGAATAAGGGTTAGCGACCGAGTGTAATTGCGCCCTAATAGCTCTATTAATAAACACAGACTTGAGCAAGATTAATTTTACTCCTAGTTTAAAGCTTAAAATATCTAATTTCAGTATTAATAAATATAGAGTAAGGAGGGAGTAAACTAATCCGAATCTAGTCTCAGAATAAAAGTTTATCCTTGGCGGTACCTACTTTAAAGACTGAGTAAGCATAGACTACGAGTTATTTGACATTTTGTAAAACAATAATTGATAGAATCAGGCGTTACTTTGCGGAAATCCATTATAATAAAAAAATAAAAATATAAATTTCTTTGCAACTTTCCGCTAAACAGCTTTTGTTTAGCGGAAAGTTGTAAAGAAATTTATATTTTTATTTTTTATTTTGTAAAACTTTACGTTTACGCGCGTTGTTAACCGTGTTAAATTCATAAGTTGTAAGCACTAGCAACAAAAACAGCATAATGGATTAAAATGCCAAGAAGCGATGTGGAGCAGAACAAAGTGATTGCAGGTTCTTATTCATTATGAGGATTTAGACAAGTGATTGCCACATATTCTAATCCCGAAAGTCGCTGGAAACATCGGACAATACTACATAAACTGGAAAGGATACAGTTAAATAAATGTGCAAGTAATAGTTTTATAGCACCTAGCTGGCCCATCATTTCCATATATGCATATATGCCATATATACCTCAATCTATTATTTCATATTAGAGGAGTTATGAGTGCTTTGTTCCAGATTGTGTCAAATGCAAATTTAGAGATCATGGATACCGTGGCGCATTATCAAGGCAGCACACATGACTCAAGACTATTTAATGAAAGTCGCATTAAAACAAACGTTTGAGCAGTCAGAATTTAAAGGCAGACTTTTCGGAGATTTTGGTTATGCTTGTACTCTTTTATTCACTCCTATCTTGCGTCCTAATGAACAAAAGGAAGGAATGTACAACCGGTCGCACATCTGGGTCCGTAACACTGTAGAACAATGCTTAGGAGGGAAGCAAAGGTTTCCGTGTTTACTGCGAGGACTAAATACTAAATAAGAGCATACAAAACTATATTCATTGCAATGCAAAAGCAAGATCTGCTTGAGGATGTAGTATAAGGAGATGATGAAAATGTACCAGTCACACAATGAGTAAATAACTCCGTTAGAGGAAATTCTGTTCGGGCAGCATTTATTAACGATTTTTAAAAAAATATAATACTATAATTACATGTACAAAAGATAGATAGAAACGTTTATTTGAAAAAAAAAATTATTATCCCCAAAAAACAAAACAAAAATGGTTATTTAATTAATTTTGCCCTTCACGCTCTTTTCTTAATTCTAAAATTTCGTTACAAATAATATTAAAAATTATTATATTTAGAACTTAGTTTTTCCACCGAGTCCGAAAACAACACGCGGAACAAGGAACAGCTCGTAACACGTATCTCTTGTCAAACTCAAAATATTGCCTGTCACTGTCATTAATGTCATCATCAAGCATTTTTTTGGGGGGGTTAACTTCATTCACTAATCATTCACTGACTCACTCTTTTTACTTTTAAAATAAGTGGGTTGCCATAGCGCAAGTGTTAATCCCGGCGTAAGGAATGTATTGTTAGTCCGAGGTTACTCCATGTTTGTTAATAACATGTAGAAGTAAATAGTCAGTTACTCTGAGATTAGCTAGTCTAAGTGTAACTTCTAATTAAGCTTGGAATAAGTAATTTTTATTAATAAGGCAGTAACTGTCTTATTATTAAAAATTGCTTATTCTAAGCTTAATTCGAAGCTACACTTCGACTAGCCAATCTCTAAGATCGACAATCGATAAATAAAATATTTTGTACATGTAATTTTTGTATATTTATTTTTTAAAAAATCGTTAATAAATGCTGCCCGAACAGAATTTCCTCTAACGGAGTTATTTACTAATTGTGTGACTGGTACATTTTCATCATCTTCTTATACTACATCCTCAAGCAGATCTTGCTTTTGCATTGCAATGTATATAGTTTTTTTATGCTCTTGTTTAGTATTTAGTCCTCGCAATAAACACCGAAACCTTTGCCTCCCTCCAAAGCATTGTTCTACAGTGTTACGGGTCCAGATGTGCGACCGGTTGTACATTTCTTCCTTTTGTTTAAGACGCAAGATAGGAATGAATAAATAAGGAGTACAAGCGTAACCAGAATCTCCGAGAAGTCTGCCTTTAAATTCTGACTGCTCATACGTTTGTTTTAATGCGACTTTCATTAAATATTCTTAGGTGTGGCAAGTCATGTGTGCTGCCTTGCCAATGTGCCACTGTATCCATGAACTCTAAATTTGCATTTGACACAAGCTGGAGCAAAGCACTTAAAACTAATTTGAGGTAATTAAATTGAGGTAATTGTATTGAATCTAAGAAAATAACTAAGTGCCTATATAGCAAAGATGGGCTAGCTAGGTGCTATAAAACTTACTTGTACATTTATTGAACTGTATCCTTTCCTGTTTACGTAGTAGGTATTTTCCGATCTTTCCAGCGACTTTCGGGATTAGAATATGTGGCAATCACTTGTCTAAATCCTCATAATGAATAAGAACATCACTTCTTGGCATTTTAATCCATTATGCTGTTTTTGTTACTAGTGCTTACAACTTATGAATTTAACAGGGGTAACAACGCGCTTAAACGTAAAGTTTTACGAAATGTCAAAATACGCGACTAGTCTATGCTTACTCAGTCGTTAAACTAGGTACTGCCAAGGATTAACTTTTATTCCGAGAGTAGATTCGGATTAGTTTACTCCCTCCTTACTCTATGTTTATTAATACTGAAATTAGATATTTTAAGCTTTAAACTAGGAGTAAAGTTAATCTCGATTAAGTCTGTGTTTATTAATAGGGCTGTAAGTGTCGTAACAGCCGGAGGGAAGATGAAACTGATGGGCAGGTGCATTTTCGTGATAACAACTGAAAATAACAAAAAGCTGCGATCGCCAACCCACTTGCCAAGCTTGGCAAATATGACGGAAACCCCCCAGTGAGACAATTTACGAGGCAGGCGTAGGCCTGTTTAGCCGTGGGCTTTAGATAGGCAGTAATCAATTAATAAATGAATGTAAATGCATATGCAACTAAATTAAGTTTGTGTGTAACTTCCAGACACATTTGTTAAGTAAAAATAAATTAAACTGTTTACATGCGCATTAAATGTCAACAGTTTTAATTTAAACTTCAATAATATCTATATCAAATTGATATAAAAAAATTAATATTTACGCAGTCTTTCTTTTTACTCTTTTTGTGCAGTTGTTTGTTATTTTAATGATATTAAAACTGTTGACATTTAATACTCATGTAAAACGTTTAATTTATTTTTCTTTTAATAAAAGTTTCTAGAAATTACACACAAACTCAATTTAGTCGCATATGGTCTTACGTAACAACAAGTTAGCACATAAGTTCATAAATACTTTCAAATGTACTTATTTATGCGTAAATCGACGTGAAGGTTAGCAGCAAGGTTCTTATAAATTTATTATTCAATAAAAACAGAAATATATAATCAATTACATCGTTTTGTTACACTTTTGAAGTTTTTTGAAAGTAAATCCGTTAATATAGTGGATAAAGCCCAAGTATGATAAGCTTTCAACATAGTTCATGCACCCAGGCTTGTTATCGCAGAGCCTTGGTGTCAGGGACTGGGTCGGGATTTCTCTTTAATCATCCCGCTAAGTAAAAACAAAGAAAATTGACATAAATTCCTCTGCTGGAAAAAGCGCACCTCTCATTTCTGAGAGTGTTTAAAAGCAATAAAGGATTAGCAGCCATGCTCCAGTGCAAATTGGTGAACTTCACATAGAATTCCTTCAAGTTTTTTTTGTGATATTCCATTCATCCATTACAGCCTATAAAAGTTCACTGCTGAATATTTTTTTTTTATTAAAAGAATATTACCAATGCTATAAACATTACCAATATTCCCCTTAACCACTCGTGGTAAGCTTGATTACTTGTGTTACGAGTGGTTCACGCCAGTAGTCGAATGGCGGATTCGAACCCACGACCTTTTTGAGTTCGCGGTACGCGCCCTGCCATTTGGCTACCGTCGCTTAAATAAGAATATAGGCCATATCCCCATAGAGTGCCCCATAGCACGGATAAGCTCAGTTTATTATCATATAGAGGGTATTAGGAAGATGCTACTGCTGATTTAGATTCCTTATCTAACCTCTTACGATACCAACGGGACGACATGGGGTAGTGGATATGCTTACACTGCCATTACACGGTTACATTGTTCTTCACGTGGTAAATCGGACTGAAGAAGTAGGGTTATTCGACTTCTATGAACTTTCATAACTTAAGGCAAACTTAGCTACCACGTCTCCACCATATAAAACTAAAGTTAAAGCCTATATACGCCCCACTTCTGGGAACAGGCCTCTTCTCATTTTTGAGAGGGTTTTTAGGTCTAGGTAATGTTAGCCGCGCTGCCCCAATGCGTGTTGGCGAACTTCACGCGTCTTCGAAATATTTTTTTTCTTGTTCCTCAGACATGCAGGTTTCCTCACGATGTTTTCCTTCACCGTCAAGCAAGTGATAAATTATCAGCTAAAATTGAAATTAACAATTTCACTGATGTCGACGGGGATCGAACCCGGGTCGCTCGCGTACCGTGAAATTTACACCGAGTGCTAACCATGTGAGCTACCACGGCTCATCCGAAACTAAACGAAACGAAAATGCTACACTTTATTCTGCCTTGGTCCTTCGAAGTGACAATAAAGCCGGTTGCAACAGTTCATGTGCTGAAGTAGCCTCCTTCCATCCTGGTATCATTTGTCACTTTTATATGATAAGTTTCGGTAGCTTAGGGGTTAAGCGCACGACGTGAATTTTAATGTACGCGTAGGATCTGGGTTTGATCTCCAACGGTGCGAATGGAAATGTTGTCATTTCAAGTGCTCTAAAGAAAAAATGTTCCGAGCATAGCCGAGCATAGCCCTCTCCATAGCTCAGCGAGCTATGGAGAGGGCTATGCTCGGAGTTTCTCTGCGTGATAGACTCAGAAATGAGGATATCCGCAGTAAAACCAGAGTGACCGACATAGCCCAACAGATTAGTAAGCTGAAGTGGCAATGGACCAGCCATATAGCTCGAGGAACCGATAACTGATGGGGAAGAAAGGTTCTCGAGTGGCAGCCTCGTACCGGTAGGCGTAGTGTAGGGCGACCCCCCACTAGATGGAGTGACGACCTGGTAAGACATGCAGGAAGTCGATGGATGCAGGTGGCTCAGGACCGTGCTTTGTGGCATTACTTGGGGGAGGCCTATGTTCAGCAGTGGACTTGTGAAGGGCTGTAATGATGATCATGGGATGTCCGCCAACATGCACTGAAGTGAACGAAGAACGGCGGATATTTAGTTTCATAACACCATCATAAATGAGAAGAGTCCTCTATATTTACTTCTATTTACTCCTATTTTAGAACGCTAATCATCTGTGCTTCTTGAGAGAGGAGGCATTTGCCTAGTAGTGGGACGTATATGTAGGCAGTAAGTTTAAATTTAACTTTTATTTTATTAAAAGTGTGCTGCTATTAGCCATGGGCCACTTTGCATGTGTTATGGTGAGTGTAATACTCCCTCACGCTCTCACAGTATGCTAGCGTATATAGCAGCAGGAAACTTTTACCTGACAATGAGACATTCAATCTTATTCCTTAGAAGTTTCAACGCTTCAGCATTCTGATTCTTCACTGACGACAGATGAGGGTGTCTTTGAACCACATGAACTATTTGCCAACACATGCATTGTGTGCTCGTTTGTCAAAGCTATCGTTACCTTACAGCTTATCAAAATCCACTGCATAACATAGGCTTCCTCAATAGATTATCTTTTAAAGGGATATTTGCTATAATTGCCACGCTTAGCAAGGTGTCTTTATTAGGAAGATGCTGTTGGCCATTTTCTGTTTTGTTTCCATCTGTTACATCTTACGACATCCACAGATGATATGGGATTCATACACCGCCACTACGTGGTCAAACCTATAAGAACAATCCAATCCGTGATGATTCTCTCTCGTAGTAATTATACCCTTACAAATTACAAATATCTAGTTATAGCGTGCAAACTACAAATTTTACGTTGAAAACGAAACAGCTGCCGGATACATGTATTGTGCTGGTTTATTGGAGTATGAAATCATAATCACACCCTTAATGGAATATAATTGTATGTAAGTGTTTACCGAATATTTTTTGCAATTAATTTCTGCTATATATAATTGTAATGTTGCTTGTAGTATAAATGCTTATCATAAAATGGAAGTTATTATAAAGTTATTTATTTGAAGTTATATTGGAACTAAAGTTGATTATATGAAACTGGTTTCTTATAATCATACAAACACCATAGATATAGTATACATTAAATTGGCGTTGAAGTAATTAGGATGAGACCAAAATCTAAGTACTCCAGTGTGCGTGAAATGTGCATGTTTGGGAGACAAATAGTGCTGTAGCATGCACCATCTGCGTAACCTTAAATTATCGATACTGATTGATGTATATTCGTGTCTTCGATTTGTCGCAAATTATCTAAGTGTATATTTTTACCAGACTACTGCGAATTAAGGATGGTAACGATTCTAGAAGGCTATTTAGGTATGTATGTTCATCTGTTCCCTCAGATCTTCTAAACTACTCATCGTATTTTGACAAATTAGAAATCGTGTCTGTATGAAGTCACATCAAAACTACTATACCGGCTTATTGCGAACGTAATATACGTATAATGACAACAATGAAACGAATATTCCAATATCGTATTTGGTGTCCAAAAAAGGTTTAATTCAGAATGTTCTCGACATTCCAAAAATATATGTTGTAAAAAGTCAACTATATTATTATTCATTAGTCAACTTTTTTTTTTATAAAACTGAAGTAACCAACGAAGTGACGGCCAACCTGTTGATGATAAGTGGCTACTGCATCCCATGGACACTTGCGACAAACTTCAAACAAAAAGGCTAAGTCGTTGTCACGTCTAAGGACTGATGCTTCATAGCCTGTATTTATACCGGCACTAGGTAGGTACAAACTCCCAGATATAAATTAAGTCCTACCACTTAATTTCATATATAAACTCCAAAAATTGTTAATTAAAAGCAACTGAAAGAAACGTGCATGTTACAATGTATATGTAAATTAAAAGTTAATAACTAAAACCAAACTGTGATAGGAAACGTGTACTAAAAAGGTATTAAAGACGACTACGATATCAATTTCTGAAACATTGAAAAACATATTCAAACCTATTTATATATATCTTCAAAGAGAACTAATTTATTTTAAAAATGTTGTAAACTCTAAATAAAGGTTATTTGCAATTTTGCTGCGTATTTTATTCTAATAAAAATTAAAATAACTTTCAATAGGTAGTTTTATTAATAAGTGTTTATAGTTGGATTATGTTGTAGTTTTTCCATTAATGCACCTATACGAGTAAAATATTTATTCTTCCAAGTATCAGCTGAATATAGTCAAATATTTTCTTTTGGGACCCTATTCTTGTCTATTTATTATTTTTAACCATTTTTATGGAACATCCATATTTTATGAACATCTGCATTTACTTACCATTAGTGAACTGTGTGTTCATTTGTCACCTTATTTCTATTCTTTTTTTGTATACAGTAAGAAGAATATTGAGCTACGGAACCCTAAAAATTAAAGGTGATATTACGAAGTTTTATAAGCCTGCATGCTAGGCGTACCTTTGCCGGTTATAATTATATCGATTAGATGTTATCCATAGTGTCAATCTCTACATGCGTAGTATCACCTTAGTATCCTGTGATCTCTACAAAACAGAGGTTAGAAGTAGCAGGATTTAACATATTTGTTATTATTTTTAATTCGAATCCTATGTATTCGTAACATTAATTTTACAAAATTTGATTTTTTTTTAAAATAATTCCCATCCATTTGTGTACAAATGTTTTTGCCTGCTCAAATATACAACATTTAGACAGCTGAATATTTCAATCGTACCTATGGGTAAAATATATAATAATGAGGGATTTTGTCTAAGGTGATATACAGGTTATATTTAGGTACTATGGATCTAGTCATCATTAATTACGTCAATGAAATACTAATTTGTACTTCAAAACCTGAGATTTTGGAAACTAATGCAGGATTCATTTTGATCACGAATGACGCCATGCTAATACAGACCGATAGCGTGTACGAGAACGGTCTCGCCTATTTTTCTCGCTCTAACATACGCGTACACTATGCTCTTTCTCTTTTGCATAGCCAATCTATTCTAACGTCAATTTATGCTAAATTTATGACGGACATTACACATCGAATAAAACTACTTTTACATTATATTAAAGTTAACCCGCGGAGTACCTTCAGATTTTAAATTATTATTTTAGTGAAGTAGCCTGAGATGGTGAAGCGCACTGACTTAACAAAAGCCTTTTCACTCTTGCCTTGAAGACACCCACATTGTAATCGGACAGAAAGACAAACGCTGGTAACTTATTCCACTCCTTTGCTGTACGCATGACGAATGATGAAGCAAAGCGTTTGGTTCGAATGCTTAGTAAGTCTACAAGGAAAGGATGAAAACTGGCCAAACGTCGGGTAGTCCGATGGTGGAAGGGAGAGGGAGGAATTAAATTATGCAATCCCTGCACACACTCTCCAAAATGCATCTGTAGAATACTGAAAGGCTGGCTACTTTGCGTCCTTGAGGCTGGTAAGATTGACTTTCACCAGATTCGGGTCACCAGTAAACCTCTTAGCACGCCTTTCCATTGACTACATTGAGTCTTGCAGTGGTGTACTTAGATTTAGTTTTTAACTTTATTAATTACAGGATCCCAAGCAGGTGGTAGTACCCAGCCTCTTTCTTTATTGAAATTAGGATGTTTTTTTAATTTCAATAGCCTCACGTATCAACCTTGTTAGGAATCGATGTTCTTTCACGACAATTTTTGGTCTATCAAATCCGATGTAATATCGGGGGCCGTCTGGGGTTTGATCACAAACTGCAGACTTCCCGGCGGTTGGCGTTTTACGTCTGCTATATGTTTTTTACGCGGGTTTTTATACATATTTTTGTTTGCTTATATATGAGAGATCACATTTAAAATCAACGCCATAAAATCCGTGTGCCATGTTATATGGTGCGGAATGCTAGACGGCCAAGAAGAGCCACGAAAAAAAAAACGTTGCACACGAATTAAATAAAAATGCTACGATGGTCAGCAGACGTAACAAGGCTCGATAAAGTGCGCAAGAGTACATCGGAGGCTACATGAGGAGGACATCAGAGAAAAAGAAAGACAGAGGACGCCCATTAACCACGTGGTGGACAACCGTAACCAAGGATCTGGAACGAGCACACAGCACAGCTTGAGACGGACAACTCAAGATAGAATATCTTGGCGCATAAAAACGAGGAGAGCTGACCCCAAATAAAGGGAAAAGGCAAGGCAGAAGAAGAAGTACTTCATATTTTATCGTAATTATTTTCATTATTATAGATCCCCATAGACCTTCTACAGACCACACACTTTAAATGCTAGTAGCGTGGTGAACGGGTGATGTCTGAGCTGTTACCAGGTATATGCAATTTACTGTTTACATCGTTATTTATAATAATGATTGACGATTATATTAATTAATTGACGAAGTTCCAGCAACCGACAAAGGGCGGTATATCCATTGGAAAAAAAACATCTTTGGCCGGTGGTATGTCCGGCGCGTTAAGTATGGACAAATCTTTTGAGCCATGCAGGTCAGTTGGTGAGTTCTCGAAGAGGCCTATATCCAGCATTAGATAAAAAAGGTTCTCAGCAATGAATAATTGTCGTAGCTGTATTCGGAATAATATTTAAGGTATCTTAAATCCCTAAATTATTTTGTCATTATTACTAAAAATGTATTATATAAGCCATATTCTTATAATAAAGACAAGATAATGTAAATTTATTTTTATGAAATTCATAATGCGCTAAATATTATAATATTAAAATTAAATAAACCGTAACTTATATCGCATTCGCATATTATTTACGCGGTGGTTTAAAACGTCATCATCTGAGACAGAAAATATCGAAAGAAAAATTGTTCTTTTTCGTAAATTAAAGCAGCGTGGTGAACCCTTCTCTGCTCTAGTATCCTCTTTAAGTCAAATTAGAGTAGCACTATGTAGGCCGCTAAAGTGAGCCGTTTACAGAATATTATTTTAATTATATAGCTATCAAGTACTGTCTTGTTATAAAAGTAATTTTCTTTTGGTGTCATTTCCAGTAACCATTAATGCTACAACTCAGCTTATTTGCTAAGCAATAGTAAGATGGCATTAAAATAATTAATTCCTTATAATTTATTTCAATAAATTTTGATCAAATTTTATAAGTTGTTGATGCAGTTAATTAAAAAGACTTCATGTTTACTTTTAAACCGAGTTCAAAGAAACAAGAATGAGCTATATTCAAAGCGAATATGTTTTTATGTATCTTCACCGATTTCTCGAAAACAGCTATACCGATTTATATGATTTTCTTTTTATTAAATACTCCATATTTCAGGGGTGGTCTCATATAAATTTAAGCTAAAAATTCTAGCTTTATGGGTGAAGAATAGGGAATAAAAGTTATAGTGACGACATTCTAGTTGTTACCTTTTGAAGATGCCAGTCAGTCATCGAAGGCGTCTAGACAGGGTAATCGTGCGGAGCGGAGTGAATCACGGGCGCAGCCAGGGTTGCCGTTCTACAAATTTTAAAGTCTCTAGACTAACAGAAAAAATCCGCCAGAAACAGGATTTTTCTTTTTCTTAAAATCCGCTAGATATCCCTAGGTATATTTTCGTGGTACCATTGGGCTAACTGCAAAATCTTGCCTAATGGTCAATGAATACCGAAAATCTAAATCTATAAATTCAGTAAAACCTTAAAAGGAGCGGACTCTATTTCAAATAAATCAGTTACTTATAGTGTAGGTTAATGATATGACAACCAAAACAAAAATTATTCATGTACAAAATAAAAAAATATTGTAAAAAATAAATCTTAAATATTTAAATCACGTTTAAACATTAGTCATCTTATTAAAAATAAAACATTTGAGTCGTTTTTGTACCTAAATTTCAAAATGAATAGCGAAGTATGGATCCAGATCTTCAAAAAGAACTTCAGCGGAAGTTGAAGCTTCATCAATGTCTCCAGTTCCCATCTTTGCAATCCTTTTTTTTAATCCTTAACTGATTTCTAATCACACGAATGGAATTTAAAGTTTTTTCTGATAGCTTGTTTCGAAATTTGCTTTTAACTAAATTCATGGCACCAAATACGCGTTCAAATTCTGCATTTGAGTGAGGTAGTGATAATATTACTATTGCAAAATTACATAAATCTTCGAATATGTTTACTCCTGCTGCATTTTTTTATGTCGAAACCTTAGACCATGGTCTAAGGCCGAAACAGATGAAATTGAATGAATGACATTGAATTGTTAGTTTATGTTCGGAAATTCTCGTGAAATTATATTATATAATATACATTGTTACCAACGGTAGATTACAAAATTGAACATATGATAAATTACTTATTTGAAATGAATTACTTTATAAAAAATCGCCATCACAAAAGTCCAAATGTCGCTAGAAGTCGCTACATAATTATTTCTCGCTAAAAGGATTTTTTATCCGCTAAACATTATTAAAGTCCGCTAGATCTAGCGAGAAAGTCGCTAAAACGGTAACACTGGGCGGAGCACTCCCGAAAGACTAAGGTTCAGGTGCTATCCGCTAGGGCTGTCTTGTCCATAGACTTAAAATATACTGGCGTATAGACGACCTGATAGCCCAAAAAGGCATGACAAATTTTGATTTGTTATTGTACGCGTTAGCTAGTGATGTACATTTTACTTAAAATGACTATCGAAAATGATTGTTAAGGGAGCACGAAAAAGATTAAAAAAATAATTTAGTGCACGAAACTAAAATAACTTTCGTACAAGCTACTTCTTTAAAAATTAACCTGATAGTGAAAGTTCTAAAATAATTAAAGAATATTTAAATAATATGTTCCCGGGAACTAGCTGTACCTGCCTGCCTTCATCCATCACAGCCTATAAAGTCCACTGCTGAACATATGCCTTCCCATAGATCGCCTCATAGGGAGGATTTTACCATAGTTGACACGCTAAGCGAGCGAGTTCTCCCCCGTAATCTTATTATTTTTAATTGTTATCAGAAAGCTGCTACTGATCATCACCTGTTTCAATTTAATTCCCTCTGTCGCCTCTTACGACACCAATGACACGATATGGGGTAGTGGATATTCTTTTACCACAACTACCTGCCTTTTATTAAATTTTAATCCAAAATATACAAATTTCCAATAATCTCTGAAAGAGTCTACCGATAAACAAACAATTTTCCACAAGAATCTGATCGGAAAATTATATTTTCGGGCTATGACCTTTGGAGATAGATGCTTAAAAAGACAGAAAATGATTTGCTGATAAAGCAAAAAGATGGGGGCACCGAATACATAATAGTTGCTTTATTTTGCATATAAGTATTACTTATATTTTTTTCATATAACTTACTGGCCTTTAAATAAAACATCACAACAACACATCTTATTTAACTGGTTCCTACAAGGTTGCTTACTTAAAGTATTAAATTTATATTAATATTTAAGTCTAAGTTCAAAATAAACCTCTAATTTTATTGTTAAATATTTGTTTTAATTGCTTTATTTTTTTCTTGGTGTAAGTTAATTACTTATTTTTTAATCTTGTGATTTCAAGGGTGGATGGGTAATGTCCCGATTAACATACGATGAGTCTACTCTTTCTTTCATCTGTAAGTCAGTAGTTCTCTGAAAAATATAAAATATATAATATAATAATAAACTTATTATCGTTTTAGCTGCACGAATTTTAAAAACATAATGATCTTAACAGAGATAAGCGAAATACATTGGGCATTTTAAAGCGTACCAAGTGTCTGAGCATACAGATGCACTCTCTGTTCTCTCAATCTCGGTATGTTAAAAACACGGTTACCCATATATGGACTGACCGCAGCAAGTGCAACTTAATCTCACAGATCTATTGATATTCTTCTTGAGTTTTGAATCTTGAACAATATTTAACAAAATGGTTTTTATTTTTCTTGTTCTTATAAACTTTCAAGAAAATGCAGGCTGCAAATTTTTGAGTTCTTATTTGGATTCCAACTAACTCGCCCAATTAATGCTAACCATTTTTTATAATTATGGAATCCAGCGGGAATCTCTTTTTGGTGTGTGAGCAATTCTAGCGACGCTTTATAAATATTCAAGATAAAAATCTCAATAAAATCGGCAACATTAACTTAATTCGAAGATAATCTTAATGACGTAATTTTGTGAGTATGCCATATTTGTCTATTCACCTTGTATGTATGCAACTTAAAACGTTCCACTTATTTTAAACATGTATTCAAATAAAAAATATAGTGTTAAATAGGTTGTTATTACTCAAAGATACGTTATATACAAACTGCTTATATTTTATTCGCAAGTTGACTGTTTCTTATAGTTAGTTTTCTTTGTAAGTTTGCTTATATTATACCTATAGCTATTTTATTATTTATGAGCACCAATTTTCAGATTTAGTTATTTAAGTTGCTTAAATGTGGAATAAAAAAATACGTATATTTTTTATTACTTACTGTCGTGACAACCCTAGCAATTTTATTGTTTATGTCGGCTTTTAGGACAACATCAAACGCGATGACTGACTGTATGTTCTTCTTCTTGGAAAAACTATAAAACACCTCTAAAACATTAATCATAAGCTTATTGTACAACTTGATTCTTGTTAATGATGCACAATTCTTCTTCTTTTTCATCAGACTGTAAATATCAACTGCTGACTTGGCCTCGCCCATTCTAATAATGTTTACTTATTCATTTTTTTTTTTACATTTTTATTTAGGGAATATTCACCTTAATCGCCACTCTCGGCGAGTGGACATGCATTCGCAGTACTAGATGTACGATTGTACCTTTGACGCTGCTTTCTTTCGCCGGTATGGAGATATTATTGATAAACAAGATTGTTACACAGACATCTGTCGGAAACCATGAGATCTTTCTAGAATCTTCCCATACTCGCCGCTAATGAACTTACGACACCCATGGAACGATTTGAGGTGATGAGTTCTTTTGTGCTATCACCGCACGACTTAATCGTCACGCACTCCAGCTCGATAGACCAAAAATCTCTATTTTGCGTCTGCTAAATGTCGATGGATGCGGGAGGCTCAGGACCGTGTTTTGTGGCATTCCTCGGGGAAGGCCTATGTTCAGCAGTGGACTTGTGAAGGGCTGTAATTACGATGATGACGTCTGCTAAAAATTCCAAGTACTATGCTACATGTACAATTCACTTTAAAAAAAATTGTCATATTAAAAATTTCATTGTTAGAGGCATAGTTTCAGGCATAATAAAGTAGATGTCATTTCCTAAAACATTAAAGCTACAATAAGCAACGCTGTACTGTGTTGACAAAGATGCGATATTAATTTTTTAACCGTTATTGTAAATATATATTACAAATATAAATTTCAACGATTTTCTATATAAAAATATGTATAGTATAGGCGTGTCGGTGTCGGTAGACAAGGTTCTTTGATATACTAATGCGAAGCGTTACTTAGGTCATTGAGGTTTATTTTGATTAACGCAACTTAACCTCCAAATAAAAACATCGATTGGAGAGGTCTTCAAAAATAATGAAACAATTGACCTCCGCGTTGCAACGTGACATACAATCAAAGTAACAAATGTCTTTGTTGCCGATTGCATCAATATATGCGTTTAATACTTAATAACATACGTTTGTGTAATTGACTTATGCGATCACGCGTATACCCTGTTTTCGTAATAGCCGTATGTAAACGAAACGCACAACCATTAGACATAAACTAAACAGATCAACAGAATCTAGGGATATTTTATATTTCATCAAATATCTAAAAAGTTTTTTTATATTCCCGATCTTTCGAGCTCTTTACAGCACTCATGGTGATTGATGAACCACGGTGGGGGTGGGGTGGGGGGACTGACGCCGAGAATATAAAAAAGTTAATATACGCGATAAAATCCGTAAAAACTAGTTTTCGTTAGGTGATGGAAGAATGATAGGTTATTTTAAGGTATTTAATAAAAATAAAAACCATTTCGTAATTTTTTGGTTTTAAATAAAAATGTTAATTTTTATAATCGCCATAGACAACTAGTATAATAAAAAAAACTTAATTTATTCTTATAAAACTATTAATTTTAATTAAAATGAAATAAATCTTATAAAATCTAATTATTCATAATCAGTGTTGCCACCTCATTGTTCATACTTAAAAATTTTACTGTCATAGTCTTGCTACGGCACGAGGTCTCAAGTTCTATGCAACTATTCGTAAAGTTGTTGTTCCGTCGTCAAATTTCGCGGGAAATCTTTCAAAGCTTTTCCTTGTAACACGTTCCAGGCATGCTCGATAGGATTTAAATCCAAAATCAAAAACTTGAATATCGTGATCTCGTAGAGGGACCGACAACAGCCACGTCGTAAGGGAAGGAGCATTATCGTGCATGAGTAGAAATTTCTGTTCATTTGGATTATGTGTGGGACAATAACAGGCTCTACTATCTCCTCGTGATATTTTTGTGCAGTCATGTTGCCTTAGATCTAAACGAGCTGGGTTCGTCCAAAAGACGAATTCCTGCCCACACAATGATTGTCGCTGCCCAGGGTGCCGTAGACGGCTAAATCTCCCTGGAGTTCTCAAAACGTGTATTCTTCGTGAATCCGGATGAAACCCCAACCGGGACTCATCGATAAACAGCACCAAAGACCATTGTTCGTCACTCCATGGTAAATGCTCCCGAGCTCACGAAAGTCGCCGACCGAGATTGCCACGTCGCAATGCTGGAACACGTTACGCTCTTCAAGCACGAAGACTATCTTCATGCAACCTCCTTCACACGGTTTGGTCGCTTAGTAGCTGGTGATCCTCCTGGAGTCTTTGTAGTAGTTGCATGCTATATTGTCTTCTGGCGGTCATTTGGAGAAATCGATCCAGTCTCTGCGTAGTAGCACGATATCTACCCGCGTGCTGTTCAGCCACATCTCCAGTACTGCGATAACGTGACCTGTGGTCACTTTGATATTACGTTTTGACTGCTGTGTAGGGCCTCAGCAACGACGCGTTGAATAGCACCATTTTCTAACATGCCCACGGTTCGTAACATTTTCAACTCGACTCAAACGATGACGTGACACGACTCTTAAAGCTCACACAGCACGTTAAATTAAAAAAGAAAAATAATATAATCCCTTTTCATTGATTAATATCAGTAAAACAATTTTAATTTACCTTAAGGTTACGAATTACTAACAATTTTGCCGCCGTAGTTTGTTTTTTCGTTTACATTTTTAACTTAGAGTAATTACAGCATTTATTGCCTTATGCATAGAGAGAACCTAAAATTCAACATAAATTGAGTCAATATACTTACTTGTCTTGCTTTTTCTTATAATATTTTCGAACAAGACAAAAATAGAATATTCTATTGAAAGATGTTGCGTATAACTCACACATTGATATAGAAATGTCAAGTGGTCATCTTTGGTCTCTTTATTCTGTGCCAAATATGAGAGTAAGTACACTCCTATGTTCTGATTTACTAGAAACAGCGGTGGACTTTTGATTGGCTATATTTAATTAATGAATGATGGATAATATCTTGAGGGAGCAGCGAGAAAACGGGTAATACGTTCGTAATCAATTTAATGGTAGTTGTGATCTAGCGACAAAAGAGGAGGCAGACGGCGGTCGTGCCACGGTTATATCACTATACTACTTTACGTGGTAAAGACACGCTGCAGCTACAATAGTTGTAGCACGAATAGGTTGGCTTGACTGAGGTAGAACCACGCTCTCACAGAATACGAGCGTAAAAAAGCTTAAGGCTGTGTTGAGTGTAAAGAACCAGTGATCCATACGAAACAAAGCAGCACTGCGCTGCTATTTTACGCAGATATCCTGTGAGGGTATGGTCATAGCCCGGTCGAGCCGACCCATTCTTACTACAACTTTAATATAGTTGACCCAAAGCTATCTACATCTATCCTTAATTAAGAATCAAAATGTAGATGCGTTGTCACCTCCCAGGACAAAGCCAGAATTTTTACTGAAAATGAGGTTTCCAGTAAAAAGGGTCGCCGGTTCTCTACACTCACCATCATCTGTATTCCGTGAGAGAGTGATCGACCCCGGTAGAGCCGATCCATTTATGCTAGAATCATAATAGAGCTACAGCGTAGCTTTACCACGTACAAAAGGGATAACAACGTATCTTTAAGCTTCTTAGTTTAGATGATATGTTGCAAACCCGTAGCATTCATTGCTATGCAGATGACAGCACTGGTGATGCTCTTTACACCGGCCGAGCCAATATTTCTCGGGAAAACTCTGAGTGCCGGGACAAACTTGTGTCTGAAGTCGAGTCTCTGCTGGACAGAGTCTCGAATTAGGGGCGACTAAATCTAGTCCAGTTTAATCCCCAGAAGACACAAGTTTGCGCGTTGACCGCTAAAAAGAACCCCTTTGTCGTATCTCCTCAGTTTCAAGGCACTCCCCTTGTTGCCTCAGCCAATATCGGAATACTCGGCGTCGACATATCGAGTGACGTGCAGTTTCGTGGTCAATTGGAAGGGAAGGCCAAATTGGCATCTAAAAAGCTTGGCATGCTCAGCAGAGCGGGACAGTATTTCATGCCGGCACACCACCTGCAACTTTACAAGGCGCAGGTTCGGCCGCTCATGGAATACTGTTCCCATCTCTGGGCTGGGGCTCCCCAGTACCAGCTCCTTCCACTTGACCGCATCCAGCGCAGAGCGGCTCGAATCGTCGACGACCGAGTGCTTTCCGATCGGCTCGATTCACTGGCGCTGCGAAGAGATGTTGCATCTCTTTGCGTATTTTATCGCATCTATCGCGGGGAGTGCTCTGAGGAATTGTTCGGATTAATCCCAGCCGCCAAATTTCGTGAACGCACTACACGGCAAACGTCCCGATACCATCCACACCATCTGGATGCTTGGCGGTCCACCACTGTACGTTTCAAAAGGAGTTTTCTTCCGCGTACAACCTCTCTGTGGAATAATTTACCACCGGTGATTTTTCCGGACCGATACGACCTGGGGACCTTCAAGAAAAGAGCTTACTCCTTTCTAAAGGGCCGACAACGCACCTGCAATTCCCCTGGTGTTGCGGTTGATTTATATGGGCGGCGGTAGTCACTTAACATCAGGTGAGCCACATGCTCGTTTGCCCCCTCTTCTATAAAAAAAAAAGATGATATAAGTATAGCCGAGTGCTGGCGGTATAAGTTAACCATATTATATCATCTCAAGTGTTGTTAAAGGCGTACAACGGTAAATAGTAGGAACAACTCATAGGTTCCAATAGATGGCGGTATAATGTAAACGATATGGTTGTAAGAGAAGATTATTATAGTTATACGTTAATACGGGGTTGCTGTTGCAGTTGGTACTTCGTCGCTAAACCGACGGCCGAATGTGGCGATTGTGGCATATTCATTCTACAACTGAACTTGTGAAAAGAAAGATGGGCGGAGCACTGCGAGCATTTCAAGTTCTAACAAAACCACGCTCAACTTCTTGACAGGCACATATTTTTATTCTTTTCTTATTTGTCAGCACGTAAAAGTAAACGCACGCTTGTTAATGGTTGTAATTGATTTTAGACGCCTATGTGTGCGTGAGTGCATAATTTTACAATATTTCATTTTTTATTTGTTGGTCAAAGGTCTGATGGAGAAGAGTTATGAATTCTCATTGGTTGTGATCATTTACAATTTGGTGAATAACGATCATAACTCTAGTTATGAATAAGTCTTTATAATTATTTTAAGGGTATAATTATATGTTTATGCATACATTTTTAATTTTTTTTTGTTTTATATATGGCAAGTGTACTCTGAGGTTTTTATAGTGTTTATATAACGCCTACTGTCAGATATGACAAGAAAGTATTAAGTGTGAATCATCAGAAGTGAAAGTTCTTGTGACCTGTCGCGCTGTGAATCGTTTATGTTCTCAGTCCATTTAGGGTAGATCCTTATAAGCTAAATGTTGCGATTCACGAAAAGATAATTTTATAGTGGATTGTCGTAACCGATCTGTGAGAGTGTTATCTAATCTTGGAAAACGATTCTTGAGTCATTGTATTGGGGATGCGTTATTTTGCAATAATAATAATAAAATTTATTTCAGCAAATAGAACTGGTTTACAGACATTAGTGGCCGGATTCACCTTTTAAGCAAATAATGCCTGTACCAGGTGAATCCGCCCTTCCATACCCTATACCTTTAAACGAGCAATTCTTGTATACATATATATATATAAAACCTATATATAATCGGAATCTCGGAAACGGCTCCAACGATTTTCATAAAATTTAGTTTCGGGGGCAACAAATCGATCTAGCTAGGATTTATTTTTAGAAAATGTCTTTTTGTCTGTGTTTTCAGGCAATGGAAAACTGCTACAATATAACAAGGTAAAACGATCGCAATAGCTCAGATGGATATCGAGCGGTCACGAAATCGTAATGCCTTGGTTCGCGTCCTGTATTCGGTCCGACTTTTTTTCTTTTTTTTTTCATGTTCCCTTCTTTTATATTATTATTTCTAGCCCTTTTTTCATTATTTTTTAAATATACTAAAATTTAATTAAACTAATTGCACTCATGATTTCTTATTCAAATAACCAGTTCAGTTTTTTCTATTATGTCAATAAGATCAAAAAATATTATCCGTGTTTCATCAGTATGTAATTTGTATCTAAATATAATTTCCAAAAAAAAGTTCATCCGGGTACTCAATATCTATATATCACATTACATATATACTTATGAAATATGTATTACAAAGAAAAACTAACAGACTAAAAGGGAGTATATACAGTTTTTTGTGTGTTCCCAGATGAAGCCGATCCATTGCAGCCATAACAAAACTACAGCGTGGCTCTACCACGTGTTAGCTGAAATACCTAACAATGTTCATAAATACTTTGCTAAACAGTAAAATATATTAAATTAACTAACGTAGAACACTTTATTAGCGTTTAAAGTTAGTTATTGTCCTTCACAGAGTTTTTATTGATTATTTAACAAAACTGTCCGAGCCAACATATTCGTGCTGTGATCCTAGATCATAGCAGGTATAGCTGTAATATGGCTCTGACCGCACCAACCTGCCAACCAACTCTGGCAGGGCCAACGGCTTTACGTGCTTTCCGAGGCACAGGGGTGAGACACCGCCAACTTTCTGACTCCGGGCAGCTACTAAGAATTTCCTTAACGGAAAAGCTCAATAATTGATTTTTTGACCCAACCAGGGATTCAAACCCAGGGTCTCATGATCAGCATTTGCACTACTACAACCACTAGACCAACGAGGCAATTCCCATTATAACGTTCTACCACGTAGGTAAAATATTTCATTTATTTTATTACAGGTTAATCTTTCACGTCTGAATGTTATAATTGCAGCTGTATGTTATAATTTTATCTCAACGCCGTCTAACATGATCACTGAATGGTACTCTGATACTACATCAAGTGGATGCGAGCCTACTTTCGATGATATCCCATAATCTCACATCACACAAGCAACTATGTTGTTCTTTTTAAATATTTGACACTACTGTATTACAATTAATAACTCGCTATAATAGTTGCAAGGGTTACCGTGGTCAAAATCGTCCAAGAATACAGTTTCGAAGTATTTAACGGGTCTTTAGCGCAGTGACTAAGCGATCTGCTACAGCGATCGTCGACATGTTTGATATTTGCACGGACATGGAGTTTGTATGAACATTAAATCATTTTTTTTTTCTAGTGTGGTTGTTCGTCCATGTACAACTTATGTATGTAAAATGCCTCTATCATGAGATACAGGAGAAATTACCAGTGTGGGGCAAGTGATAACTTGTAATTTATTTATTTTTTCTTTTTGCTTTTCCTGCCTGGGAATAATTTTTCGTTGCTCTTTGTAAACCATTTGTTAAGAGCAGCGTTTTTCCACATTATGCTGACACAATACCTGTGACCACGTAGTAAATTACGGCAAAGTGAATGCTCTTTAGTAATCATCGGCCATGATGTACCATTTTTACTCAGCACATTGCGTACATAGAGCGTTGCGTTAAAATTTATATTTAAAGGTATGAACGAGGTACCGACAGAGGCCGATTTAATATCGACAGCCCCTTAGGCTAAAGCATCTTATTGACGCCCCTGTGGTGGCCGTATATTACAAATTACAACTGCTTATTTTGCAAATAATTTATAATAAATATACTATATTATTATAAATTAATCACAAAATTATTTAAAATAAAAGAATATTACTCGGTACATTATCACTCGATATATTGTTATCGGTACAAATTCTTTCTATTAGAAATTATTTTGGATGTTAATTATTATAAATAACTAAAGGTTTGAGAGCGTGTGTTCAACCTGTTCTCTTGCTTACGCAATTAATCATTATCAGAATTAAGACAGCGTACTGTGCACTACACATTCAGTATAGAGCAAATACAGTTCGACCAACCGTAATAGTATGTCCCCATCACAATCATACACTGGTGTAACATGAAGGACATAATTACATGATATCACCAAAGTATGCAAACCAACAACAACACTACCCATCTCAAAGTAACACAGCGCAGCTTCTCAGCAACACGATCTTCCCGACTTACACTAGAAGAACTACTACAACGAACAGAACCAAGACACTTGTCTTACTTAGACATAATCTTAGTGTAGAGGTAATGTTTTACCCCAACGGGCATAATAACGACACTGAGACTTGTAGAATACCGACTGATCCCTCTTACTCGCCTACGCCATACTTAATACTGCCAGAACGGGTGGGAGACTACAGTTCTACCCTCATTTCTTCGTATTTTCTTTTATTTGTTACCTTCGTTGCTAACAATATTATTCCTTATAGTTTAGTTGCAAAATAATTAGGACACGTTTACCCTTAACATCTGGGCGTGAATGAAAAATGTGATGCGATAGTGAGGGCAATGTTGGAAGCTCTATGTCTCTCTAGACAGTATGACTTTTTATTTTATGTAAGTAGGTACTTTCCTCGATTTTATTTTTTCGTTTAAGAACAGTTTGCCGTAAGGATGATCCGCCACTGAGTACATCGAATTATAATCAATAGGCAATACATTTAGAAAATGCTTATGATATTAATTTAATTAGATTTGTTAGTTAGCAGTAAATTGACGATTACTGATAATAAATGCGTATTTTCGTTGCCTTATTTCATGCAATTCAATTTGGTGTATTCTTGAAAAAGCCTATATTCAGTAGTGGATGTAATGCATTCAAACGGCTGATTATTTTCCTATTATTTTTGCATAAGCCTAAATTTTGATTTATTCTAGCATTGGCTTCAAGGCTTTCAGCCATCAAACGTTGTAATATATTATCAAATAAATATTAAGTTACCTAGTTACATGTTTTACTTAACATCGATTTAAATTTATAAGAATGTGAAAAAGAGCACAATATTAACAATTTTACTTTTGATATCAATAAAAAATTTAAGTTTTTGTCATAATTTCCCTACAGCTTGGGGAGCAGTGGTTATCTATTTCAGTAGCCTGTTGCAATCTACACGTTGATTCTTATTTGTTGTTGTGTAGTAATGTTAAGTCTTGTGTTTTTAATTGTTTGGCGCAACCAAGTTAACCCAAGGACGACGAGACAATATTAAGTAAGGCATGAATAGGTTACTCCGCCGTCATAATTCGGTTGACATCCTATTAACTTATATGAGACAAATTGTTATAATATTCGTACTTTCGGTCCCCACGCCTTTTCAGTCGATCTCGTATTATCGTACTCTTACCCTGCCGCTATTTTCCAAAGTTTTTTTTTTTTTTTATAGGATAGGGTGACAAACGAGCACATAGTCTACCTGATGGTAAGTGGTTGCTGTGGCCCATAGACATCTACATCTATCCTCAATTACGAATCAAAATGCAGATGCGTTGTCACCCGTGAGGACTAAGATGGAATGCCTCGTTTCCAGTAAAAAGGGTCTCCGGTTCTCTACACTCACCATACGAAACACAGCAGCATTAAGCTACTATTTCACGCTGGTATTCTATGAGAGCGTGGTCCTTCCCCGGTCGAGCCGACCCATTCGTGCTACAACTATACATCTAATATAACTGCAGCATGGCTCTACCACAACAATACAATATTAGCACGTAATTTACTTATCTCTTCATCAAATTGCGCCATCGACAACTTAATTGTGCAGCACCAGAATGAAGAAACTTTAAGAAATTGACATTAAACGTGTTTTGCTCCGATTGTTTTACGCCGGCACATTACCTTTTGTGAAACTATTACGTAGACAAAGTAATATGCATTGTCTTTTTTAATACTACAAATTATGTACACCTTCTATTTATGAAAACATGCAGAGTTTCTTCGCTACAGTGACTAAGAACTTATCTGAATTGTCTGTCATATATTTTTAAGTATCCTATCCAAATTAATATTTCTGATGACAATGGAATAGAATCTCTAAAACTAAATTTTGTTGACTTTTGAGAGTTGAAAACGATTTATTGCCAAATTATGCCTACATCTTTTTATGTAGACGTAAAACAGAAAATTTCAAAGGAAACCAACCATTTTGCTAAATTTTTATTGCTAAGTAATAAGAACTTATATCATTAGATACATACTATCACGATGGGAATATTTTATTTGTTAGACGTATTTTTTTATTCTGATCTTCTATTGCATCTATGAATTCACCTGAAAGCACCATTTAGTAAGTTATTGTAAATGTCTAAGTAGGACGACAATTATTCAATTTATTAAAGAATTTACTTTATGGAATGTTTTAATTCTTGTAAGTCACATTTGTGTCGTTGCTTATCATTATCATCATTACAGCCCTTCACAAGTCCACTGCAGAACAAAGGACCTCCCCCAAGGAAGCCACAAAGCACAGGCAACAGGGAGGTCCTTTGTTCTGCAGTGGACTTGTGAAGGGCTGTAATGATGATAATGATGAAGTAACCTTTGTTGCAAAATTCCTCATGCAATCAAACAATCAAATTCCTTAAACATTTCTTTTATTAAGGCAACATTTAGGCAGCTCATTATACATACGGTAGAGCGACCTTGCAACTATATTGCGGTTGTAGCACGAATGGCTCGACCAGGGACCACGATCTTATAGAATACCAGCGTACAATAGCAGTTCAATGCTGTTATGTTTCGTATGGCGAGTGCAAAGTTTTGTGTAAATGTGCTTACATAATACAATGTATATCACACCAGTATATAATTTTCCGTATAGCGGCAGCGTAGAAGAACCTACTATCCTCAGTTCAAATTATGTCTCACGTTGTGTGTTGTGTAAATTAAGTGAGAAGTTGTTTTATATATCGGTCCGCTCAACTGCGATTGCGAAAACCAACAGTTGTCGGTTCTTCGAGCTAATGGCGGACCCATTGCTACTTCAGCTTACTGATCCATTGGGCTATGTCCATTACTCTCATTCTACTGCGGATATTATGTTGAATTCTATCACGCAGTAAAACTCCGAGCCTGAACCGCTTCGTAGCTCACTGAGCGACCTTGAACTTTCTCATATAGCCAGTGGCGAAAAACCACGTCTTAGATTCGTATGTCATCACTGGCAATACGAACTCTCACACTTGGTTTTTAGTTTTGAAAATTACACTCTTGTTTTTTAGTTTTGAAATATAATTGTTGGTGCAAACAATAAGTTTCGTCGAAACACAATAATTGTACTTTTATTAATTAAAGCATTGAATTACGTGAGAGTAATAGGGTCATTCGGTTAATATGGACACTTTCTTGTAACTCAAAAACTACAGCCTTGTTTGCATAGATGGCTTTGTGATACGATAGCTCTTCATTGGTATACTTTTATATGCATTTAGTAATAGCCTTCTCTATCTAAGAGTAAAGGGCTGTTATTTTGGCATTACAAACACACAATTTTTTTTGTTTAGCTGGCTTTACGGCTCTGGGTTTTAGCTTTTCTGAGCCTATCATTTCTTTCGGAATCTTCATTTTTATATATTTTTTCTTCACAATATGCTGATGCGTAACATTGCAACATTGCGAAGTGGGAGATTTTGACGACAGCTCAACCCAGCGGACAGCCACTCAAGTTCATAAGGCGCCCAAGCGATCAAATTAACTCGAGTTTTATATCAACATCAAAGCACTTGTTTCGTCGTTTTCTCAAACAGTTCACACGCGCAGACACTTAATTCACAAAATCGCATTACAACTTTTAAGAATCAAAATCCACTTCAAACCATTATTCAGGCGACAATCCATCGACGGCCAAGTTCCCGCTAAAACTCCAGACAATTCAAGTTTATTTATTGGTACAGATTAATAACGAGGCTGAGTGCTGAATATATGCAATAGATAATTATAGCATTATAAGACCTTTATTACGCTAATTGGTCAGATGTTATTAGTCCAACAATTATCTGACCTTAATTAATTTTCTTTATGGCCATTATATGTCCATAATTATAATAAGTTGTTTTAACATCCTTGTATAAGAATTATTAAAACTTATTCGCATAGATAGTTGTTAACGTGATATTATCTATGAACATTCAGTTAGAATTCTTAGAAGATCACAAATAACTTTAGAAATTACTAACATTAAGTAATGAAATGACTAATGTTGATCAGGATATGATTTGATGCATTCGAATAACAAAATTATTAGCTATGGGTGATATTGCATAATAGATATTAAGTTAATGCGAATTTCTCTTTTTCTGGCTGATGGTATAAGGTACGTTAGGGTAATATGATCACCTTAAGCTTTGCCTAAACCACCTATAAAACCAAAACTAGTATATCTAATATATTAAGAAAAAATAGCAAACAAGCTTTGGCAATAATTAGGAACACTTCGAAAAATCTACTTAAAAAAACTAACACCACGCCATACTAAAATCGACTAAAATATTTACTATAATGTCAACTGTCAAAATGGCGTCGATAAAGAATCGCCCTGTTGACTTTTTAATATTTGGTTGACCAATGAAGAGCTATCGTATCAGAAAGCCATCTATGCAAACAAGGCTGTAGCTTTTGAGTTACAAGAAAGTGTCCATATTAACCGGATGACCCTATTACTCTCACGTACTTCAAAGCTTTGATTAATTAAAGTACAATTATTGTGTTTCGACGAAACTTATTGTTTGCACCAACAAGTATATTTCAAAACTAAAAAACAAGAGTGTAATTTTCAAAACTAAAAACCAAGTTGTGAAAGTTCGTATTGCCAGTGATGACATAGGAATCTAAGACGTGGTTTTTCGCCACTGGCTATATGAGAAAGTTCAAGTTCGCTCAGTGAGCTACGGAGCGATTCAGGCTCGGAGTTTTACTGCGTGATAGAATTCAACATAATATCCATATATATATGTTAGGGCTGAATCTGAATGACAGGATGACAAATTATGTGATAAGAGAAGAGTGTGGTTTGCAAGATGATGTTGCGACCAAGATTAAGAAAGGAATACTTCGGTGGTTTGGTCACGTGGAAAGAATGAATGAGGAAAGAGTGACAAAGCAAATTTATGTTGCAGAAGTGAACGGTAGAGTCGGAAAGGGACGTCCTAGGCGAAAGTTTATCGACTAAATTGGCGATATATTGAAAACGGGCCAAATTAAGAGTACCCTTAACCCAGGAGCATGTATGCGTACGTATATGAATGTGGAGGAGGCGAGAAAGGTGTGTCGGGATCGTGCCAAATGGAAGTCTGTAGTCTCTGCCTGGGTGACAAGCGTGAGTGTTTAGGTTTTTTAAAATGAATGAAATAAATTAACGTACATACGTATTTATTTTTACAGTTTCAAAAACACAACAAAAGGATGATCGGGAGAAGAAACCTCAGTCAGTCCGTGATCTGTTTAACACAACGTCCTGCATTCCGCCGCCATTCAGATGCCCTCATCCACAAATGCAGTTTTTCCTCTATACAAGGTATCGTATCGGAGTGATTGTTGAGACATATATATAATCAGAAATTTTTTTATAAGAAGGGATATATGCCTAAATGTGAGTATAGTCCAAGCCACAAGAACTCAGCGAGACCAGCTATGTATAGCGCTGTGGCGCCATCGTCAGTATCGTCGTACTCCACTGTTCTTATTATTCCGTACTGGTACTGCTATGTGGAATTCGACAAATATTGAAAGATGCCATCCATACCACATGGATGACCGGCGCTTCATCACTGTGCAATTTAAAAGAAGTTTTCTTCCTCGCCCAACTTGCTTGTGGAATCGACTACCACCAAAGATTTTTCCGGACCGATACGAATTCGGGACCTCCAAGAAAAGAGTCTACTCCTTTTTAAAAGGCAGGCAACGCATCTACGATTCTCCCAGTGTTACAGTTGTGAGCAGTATGTTGTTTTTCCTACACTTGTATAAAACAATTGGTTCAACCTGCAGGCCATCCCTGGAACTTCCCGTTAATTTCAAATGCAAAGCGCTCCAAATTTCACCAAATTATGTTGCGAAATCTCGAAGTTATGTTAAAAAAACGTTTTTTTTTTCGAATTTATTCTCCTTCGATATCTCACGAATGAATGAACCGATTTTTATTTTCCAAACAGCATTCGACGTAATTTTTTTTAAAGGTTAAGAGCTGATTAGTTTTTGAAATCGATCGGTAAAGCCGTTTAAAACTTATTAAAAAAAAAACAGTTTTTTAAAATTTTAATTTTTGAGATTTCTCAAAATCTACTCGTCCGAATCAGTTCATATTATCACCAAAATCCGCATTGAGATCTTTAGAATGCCGCAAACCGCATCTTAATCGATCAAGACGTTCAAAAGTTATGAAACGTTTACACACACACACACACACACGCGCGCGCGCGTGCATACATCCGTACGGATGTCCACGTGAAATTAGTCATAGCTTCCTGGGATCTCAAAACGTCGAGATCTGATGAAAACTCGAAAAATCGGGATGAAACTAATAACTTCCCTATTTTTGAAAATTTTCAAAATTCTTAGCGGGAACTTAAAAAATACTAAACAGTGGGTTTACAGGGTGGTAGGAATCCTTTTCTGTCTAAGAGTCCCTCTGAGCGGCCACCATCCTCTTGCCTATTCCTGCCGTCAAGCAGCAGTGCGTGTACTGCTGTGTTCTAGTCCGAAGGGTATAGACAGCTATTATAATTTCAGGTTGTGATGCATTACATCTTAGTCATAAGATGTGAAAGACATCGGTAAGTTCTTTTTAACATGAGATAGACTGTAAGTTCGTAAGTCACTTAAATTTTATATAAAAAAAAAAACAGTTAAGGTTCTTTAATGCTATTTTTGTCTTTATTGGTCCGTTTTCGATACACTGCCGAACAAAGGCCTTCCCTATATTAGGGATATAGTATTCCCTATAAGTATTCCCCATAAATTACTTCATAGAGGGTATAGTTAAGTGGTAGAGCCACGCTGCAGCTATATTATGGTCATAGCACGAGTGGGCCGGCTCGACCGGGGAAGGACCACGCTCTCACAGAATAACAGCGTAAAACAGCAGCTTGATGCTGCTGTATTTCGTATGGTGAGTGTAGAGATCCGGACACCCTTTTCTGCTGGAAAGAAGGCATTCCATCTTGATCCTCAGGGGTGACAGCGCATCTTCGTTTTGATGCTTAATCGAGGATGGATGTTGATATCTATAGGTCACAGCATCCACTTGCCATCTGTTGGACTGTGTGCTCGTTTGTCACCCTTATTTTATACAAAATACCGAATACAAGCCATGCTTCGCAAGCAGATCGGCAACCGTTAGTCATTATTAGGAACCACTGCCCATCTGATCTGTTTCCTTTTCCTTCCCACGGGATGATGTGGGGCTATGGATATTCTTACACCGCTACTACACGGTAATTACACGGCCACTATACGGTTCTTGATCAATAACTCAATAAACCAAAATAATATTAAACTTGTTTTTTTTAAACGTTACCCCCACTACCCCCCTCCCCACACTAGGATTTTCTCCTGTAACGTGGAGGCAGTTTACAAACATAAATTGCACAAGGACAAATATCCAGACCTGGAACAATTATTTGTAGGCCATAAAAATACTTGTTCCGTGCGGGATTCGAACCCGTGGCCCCCAGCGCAGACACTCATTGCTAAGCCACTGGGCCACGGAGCCGTCAGATTCGCACAATCGTAGGTGTTGTAAGTACGTCTACACAATATGTAGCGTAATCGATAAAATTATAAGCGTTCTAAGACTTAAAGTAAAAACTGTATCAACACTTTTAATCTATAATTTTAATATCATGAGCAACCTGGTTAAATTCAGAGTTCGTTCAATTCCTCATTTATTAATAGGACTACTGTCACTTTAACATTAAAAAATATTTAAGCTAAGAAGAAAAAATATAATTAATTAGCATATTTTGTAAATTTCCAGAAGTACTCAAGAAAAGGGAGAATTACTTAACACCTTAGACAACAACTCGCTGACATATTCAAGATTTAATACGAAGCATCCAACGAAAATCGTCGTTCATGGCTTCGGTGGTGGCAGAAACCTATCACCTAGTACAGATATGAGGAAAGCGTATTTCACACGAGGAAATTACAACATTATCATAGTTGACTACGGCACGCTAGTCAGAGAACCTTGCCTGAGTCAGGTTGTTAAACTTTTTTCTTTCTTCTACCTCATCTATCCGAAGTCCAGAGCTGGAAATCGGTATCTCACGGAAACGCAATAATTACCACCTTTGATATACAGATTATAGAACCAGTCGTCTCGCATTTTCGGTGCTGCTCCCTGCCGCCGGTATTGTAGTTTACGTCCGGCGAAAATAGAATGACTACGCAGCATCATTCCGAAGCTATGAGATCTTTCTCCCACTTCCACAATCTCAGTTCCATGTGCGGAATGGGATATTTATTCTCTCACGCCACAATGCAAGAAATTAAATGTTTAGCTTACATACTAGACAAATATCCAAAATTTGAAATAAAAGTTGAAACCTATTTTTTCCTTTCCCTATTTATAATAATTTTTTTAAGTGGCAACAATATTGCTTATCTAATAAACATTTCTTTTCAAATCAAAGCTATTTTCATACTTTTATTTCTACTAAGAATATTAGAAAACAAAGATAATTAAAAATGTTAAAGTACTCCAAATATTAGTCACATACTTTTGATGAGTAAAACTAAAATATGTTATATTTTATCACAAGATGTCGCTAAAGTAAATTTAATTTACATTTTATAACGTTTGATGTAAGTAATTGTAAATGGTGAACGGATGGATGGCATTTCCTTTTTACCTACAAAATTTCATAATTAATTTTATTTTCTAGATAGAGTGGGCTCCTCGCTTTGCAAGCATGTGTATAGCACAGCTTGTGGACTACTTGCAATACCATCCCGTGAAGGCTGTAGCTCCGGAAAGAATCCATACGATCGGTTACAGCGTTGGAGCACACATCCTTGGACTCGTCGCAAATCATCTGAACGAGGGAAAATTAGGGCGGATAACTGGTAAAAATGTTTATGAATTTATATTATGTTAAAAGTTAAAGGTACAGCCTATATAAGTTCCACAGCTGGGCACGAGCTTCCTCTCATTTTTGAGAAAGTTTTAGGACAAGGAAATATCTGCCGCACTGCCCCAATGCGTGTTGGTGAACATCACATGTCTTCCTAATATTTTATTTCTTATTTCTCAGACATGTAGGTTTTCTCACGATGTTTTCCTTTACCACTGAGCATGTGGTAAATCAGCATTTAAAATTGCAATTAACAATTTTAATTGGTGCCGGCAGGGATCGAACCCGGGTTGCTCGCGTACTGTGAAATTTACAACGAGCGCTTAGCCCCTGAGCTATCACGGTCATGAAATTATATATATCGCAGTCATCTGTTTGAATCTGCTATTTGAATGAATGACTAGCGCGTTCATTGAATGACTTCATTTAATGGAATGACTAAAGGACAACTCGTCAAATCGTTGAATGTAAAGTGTAACGTTACGTTCAACGTCTTGACTGAATGATATTCAGCCGCTGTGTTTAATACAACATTGCAACTATAATAATAATGTCCTCCAGACCGAAATTCAGTCACGGCGGCCTGCCTCAACGGAGGCTAGCCATCGGTGCAGGACAGGATTATAGTGCCCAAGTGTATGCGCAAGCACGGGTGCACTCTCTATTCCCTCACTCTCATAATCCGATGAGACGGTAAACCGACACGACCGGAGAGAGATCAGGAGCAGGACCAACGGCTTTACGTGCTTTCCGGGGCACGGGGGTGAGACACCGCCAACTTCCTCACTAAGGGCAGCTACTGAGAATTTCTTGACAGAAAAACTTAATAATTCATATTTTGGCCCAAACCGGGATTTGAACCCAGGACCTCATGATCATCAGTCGCACTACTACAACCACTAGTTCAACGAGGCATTGCAACTATACCGTAATATCAGCGACAGTAGGTTAGGGTGCGGCTAAGATTGCGCTTGGGCCACCCCAGAGCCGCGTATATTTATATATGAATATATAATGTGAATCACCTGACTGATTTTACGTCCGCTCTGTTCAAAGGGCTATGTATGTTAGAATCCGCTTACTAGTCGGACGTTGAGTGACGCTTGTTCAATCAATGTTCGGCCTAGTCATTCAATTAAATGTCGTCATTCAATGAACGCTCTAGTCATTCAATCAAATAGCAGATTTAACCAGATGACTGCAACGTATAGGCAGTATAAAATTATATAGACAGTGGGAAACCGAAACCTGAGAAGGGCATCAGCATCTGGTAAAAGCGAACTCATCTGTCAGACATGGCAACTGTGGTAAACTTCTCCTCTATGAGGATATCTATGTTCACGTTTAGACTTTCTTTTGTAATAAGCTGTAATGAGTAAAGAGATAAATTAATTGTTAGTAAAAGTTATTGCGCGATATTTATTTAACTTCATATACACATTAGATGTATATAGGCGGTCTTAATGCCTGAGGCATTATCTTATCTACCAGTCTACCATAGAGTAGTGCAGAGATAAAAGAGGTAGGTGTATTAAAAAGTATGTACAGCAATTAATATTCACACAAACACCGTTGTCCTTGAAACCAGAGATTTGGTTTCACTTATAGACCGTAAATTCAAGGAATTTGAAAAAAGACGCTAATTTCTTCCATACAATTTAAAAAGTTTCTGAAGTTTCTGTCCGTAAATTCATGGATACCCTATGCGCCCGAGTGACGTAATCACTGTAAAGATCACCGCCCGCGCTAGCTACCTACAGAACATTCCAATAAAAACACAATAGGTACATATAACCTGTGATATAACTTTTCCTTCATACTTTCATCCTGGCATAGGACAGGCAAAAATTGAGGAATTAAGGAAAAAATTGAGATTTTACTAAAAATAAATTTTGTTATTTTTCATTGAATTTACGTTCTATAAGTGAAACTAAACCACTGGTTTCAAGGACAACGGTATTTACACTAACATCCTGTATATAAACTTATACATATAAAATATGTAACAAAAACCCTGTAGTTCCCGTTAAGTGTGTTTTCAGAATCAGTATCCAAGCGTATAGAAATAATATTTTTTTCAAAAAAACACATTTCATTCACAATCCTCTTACTACTAGGCCAATGCAGAGATAATGAAACCACATACAATTTACAAATAATTTTTTTTTCATTAAATTTTTTTGAAATGTGTTTCTTTTAAAAAAATTATTTCTTAACTGAAATCACAGGGTTTTTGTTACATGTTGTAGCGTATATATATATATATATATATATATATATATATATATATATATATATATATATATATATATATATATATATTATGCGGAATTCTAGACAATTTAAGTACTCTAAAACTATTATATTGCTATATAATACATTGGTGAGGAGTATCCTGGAATACTGTCCTCAAGTCTGGAATCCATTTTATGAAGTACACAAGAACCGTATTGAAAAAATTGAAAAGCGATTTTGTGCTTTTTATGTCACCACACAAAGAAATCACATTTATTAAATTCATACGATGACAAACTTAAATATTTTACAATTACAACTCTCAAAAATAGAAGAAAAACACTAGATCTTGTATTTTTGCATACATTATTGAATAACCATATGACTGTGCGCAACTTTTAAGTAAAATTAATATATCTGTACCAAATAAGTTACCGCGCTAGGTTTACAAGCTGTTCAAAGAACGACTCTGTAAAAGTAATTTAGGTCGCAACTCCCCACTTATCAGAATGATGCCATTATACAACCAAATACCAAATTCAATGGAAATAGACATAATGTATACACCGTTGGCTAGATTTAAGAATTTGATCCAAAAAAAAAATTCGAAATATGCAATAAAATTAGTAGATTTATTGTTATTATTATTAATATTGTATAGACTCTAAGCATTAAATCCACAAACTGTAGCTATAGCAAATCTGTTTATTTATGTATACTTATTAGCATATTATTATTATCTGTCTATATTTTTGTTAGTATGGTGTATCATTTGTTGGTGATCCAAATAAAGAGAAATATATATATATATATATATATATATATAAATATATATAATTAAGTTCAAATTTTACGAAGGAAAAAATAACATTACGAACAGATGATGGATCTACCCAAACTATTGAATTATTTCAACCCAAATCTAAAGTGGGAATGTTACACACATTCCATTGCACTTTAATTTTAAAAATCACGTGAATCGGCAGCGTCCACGGAGCAAATATTTGCTCCGTGGCAGCGTCCCTTTCACGTGATGTGCACAAACAAACAGAACATGTAGGGAAAAATTATAAAAGTTGTCATGTCGGTTTCTACTTCCAAATTTAATCCCTTAAGCACTAGCACCTTTTTAATGTGTATCTTTTTTTTCTTTATCAGTCCGTAGAAATCTACTGCTGGTTATAGAACTTTCTCGTTGGTTGGTATTTGCCCTAGTCGTTATGCTTGGCACGCGGCCTCACGATACATAACCCATAGCCATCTCTGCCCAAATGACAAAATAGGGTTATGGATCCTTTTACACCGTCACTACACGGAAAATTTTATATAAAAACCCGGTAAATTAAATAATTCCAATAAAAAAATAATGCAATAAATATTTAAAAACAACTGTGTATGAGGTTTTATCTGGATTAAATACAACTTAATGGAATTATTTATTTATCCCTTATAATATCTAATTCAATTGTTGTATGTACTTATATGAGTATACGTAGCTATGTGTATATGTATATTATATTATGTAGGTATGTATGTGGGTATATTTTATATAGTATTTAGTGATAGGATTATATTGTACAGTTGTATGTTATCCCGAATAAGAGAAAAAAATGCCGGTAGACTTATATTTTATTATATCAATTTTTTTTTTCGAAAAATTTTAATGAAAATCTGTCATTTGCAGGTTTGGATCCCACTATTTTCTTTTATATGGGAAACAATCGCTCCCGAGATCTAGATCATACCGATGCTTTATTTGTGGATATTCTACACACGGGTGCGGGAATTCTGGGACAATGGGGACCTAATGGACACGCTGACTTTTATGTCAATGGAGGTTCTAGCCAGCCTGGGTGCGCTCATGACACTATTTTCCGTAAGGTTTTCTTAAATTACAAAGATAAAAATATTGAATAATGATTAATATTAATATTTATTTAGTTATTGTTCAAGCTGGTTAGCGTATCGAAAAGATTTGCCGTTTAAAAACTTCCTAGTCTTAAAACACTCAAATTAATGGTTTTGGATGTCTCTTCCAATCCACTTCAATTACATAATTCAAATTCAAAGAGAATTTGATCCGTAAATATAATTTTGTGTTAGAGTAAAATCACTTTTCCTAATATTGCTTTTAAGACATAAGAGAGATTTTAAATCCGAATATTATTTGCATTGTTAGTGTAGTCTGTGATAATAGCAAAACTTATATAAGATGATAATATTTATTGTATATGCCTAGAATACGAGAAATTGTTCCAAAAATCATTTCATATACTATATCATTACAGTCTTCTTGATGATGCTTATTTTTGTAGCGAAACATCTCGAGATATTTACATTGGTGTGTTTTTCGTAGTTGCTTAATTATGAAAGAGATGTCGTTGAGTGTAGTGATACGCGAATGTCGAAGAGACTCGAACTCTTCAAGTTATATTATACATAACATTTTTTCTATTTTTGAATCTAGCAAAGTTTGACTATTTAAAATTTTTCATCATTAATGTTACTCTTTTGAAAAATAGTTTAAGCCTTATATATATATATATATATATATATATTTCTACAAGCTACACGCTATCAATCTACAGCAAGCAATCTACATGCATTTAGCTTAAAATTAACTGAGGTAGTTAGGTATATGTTTTATCTACAAAATATCAGATGCAAATTACAATTTTCTGCTTTTAGAAACACTGTCGTGTGACCACACAAAAGTGACTCCGTACTTTATAGAGTCAATAAATAGCCCTGTTGGTTTCTGGGCAGGGCCATGTCCAAACCTTTTCTCATACCTCATCGGCTGGTGCGAGCCCAAGGATACCGAATATGTTCTTATGGGTGAACATCTTACACACAGGTAAATACTCAGATAAAGATGGTTAAAACTAAATTCATACCTTCCTTTTTTAAATTTATATTTTTATGATATGTAAAACGACAAAACACGATGCCAAATGGTGCACAGTGTATTATTCAAGGTTTCATGATGATATCATTTAGTGAATTGCGCTGTTAAGCAATTTTTTATTAAAAGTATCTGAAAGTATAAGACCTACTATCATTAGTAGAAATTTAAAACTAACTAGTTGTTCATATGGCTTCGCTTACGTGGTCATTTATTTAAATCTTTTGATAACTTCAATATTTAATAAAACATATATTATAGGCATGTAAATGTTTTTATATATGCATGTAGTCGTTTAGTGGTGGCATAGGATAATGTTTCACTCCATTTCATCAAGCGGGTGTTCTAAGAGGCAGCTGTAGAAAACCCCAGAAATATATCATAGCTTCCGATACTTATCATCTCTTTGATGCCAGACGTATAATATTTAGAACTTGGAGAGGCCCAGTACAACAGTCGACTTTTGCAAGCTGGTGGTGAAGAAGATACACGTGATTGTACTCACATGTATTTTCTTCTAAAAAAGAAGTTACAGGGAAACTATTTTCACTTGATATAAACTCCATTTATGGGTTCAATTGAATATAAAAAAATAAATAATCAGATCAACATACCAATCGTCTGTTATGTCGACTAAATTATGAATAGGAAAATTAAAAAAAAATACGATCATACGATGTTTTCAAGTTGCGAAGAAGAGTCTAATTGAGAATTAGTACACAAATCTTTTAGTTTGATTAGCGAAGTCGTTAGATACCTACCTTTGGATTTCAAATAAAATACATATATTAAATTAAATATTCAATTGCAAAGATAATAGTAATTAAATCAGAGGTTAAAAATGAAATACTTGTGGTAAACGAAAAGAGATCGGACGTGAAAAATATTCTTTTTTTGCATAAAAAATATTATCAGCTGTCTGACTTGTGCAATGGCGGTGTAAGAATATCTCCTACCCTATAGCGTCACGCGGGTGTCGTAAGAGGGAAGCCTGGGGAAACCAGTTTTGCCTCTTACGGTAAACCAGGAGATGAGCAGGTGATTGTTTCCATTCACAACTAAAAAATGAAATTAAGCTGCGGTTACCGCCCCGCCTGCGAATCATGGCAACTATGGCACAAACAAATGAAACAAAGAATTTTATTTACATGTTACATATATTGTAATACGAAAAAAGATATAGTTAGCTTCTTACGCTCAATTAAACCTTAGTTCAGCTTCAAAGTTTAGTAAATTTTTAATTTGAATTTAGAATCACTTGTTTGAATCTTTGTCTTTACCTATACCTATACCAGTTTATGACGGATTCGAATTACGTTATTGACGGTGCTAAATATGCAGGATCCGAATTCTGAACATTGAGAATTCTGAAACATGCTAATTCTGATTTAGCCCTTGTGTAATTCTGATTTAGAATAATATCCATAAAATCTGTCTAGAATATTCTATATTACCTCTTACGCTGCCACCGTACGAAAGTTTCTTAAGAACATCAATGTTTTAAGATATTGACAAAGTTGGTTAAAAAATAACTTTGCTACTAAATTACAATATCGAAATAGAATACATGCGCCATCTATGTTAAAGTAATAACATCACTAAAAATCTACTAAACATTTCCTAGCGTTAATATATACAAAACTTAAAAGATGGCGCTGCTACCAAAAATATCAAATTAACTAATAAATGGAATCCTTTCCCTTTTATCATTTCTTCTTTTACATTCTTTTTGTAATAAATGCTAAATATAGACTTCATGGGAAAAATGCCAAATAGCATGCATAGTTTGAAAGATTTGCCCGTACTCACCATCACCGCGCTGGACAGGCAGTTTGTTGTACCGTAACAGCCTATTAAAGTCCACTGATGAACATAGGCCTGCCTCATAGTGAAATATTTGCCATAGCTGCCATGCCTGGCAATCAGGTTGGTAACCGCAGTTTTTCATATTTAGTCGTTATTATAAAGAAAATAGCTTCAAAAAGTATCATAATAGGTGGACGGGGTAAGATGTCAGCAATCACAAATTTTCAATAAAAAAGAAGAAGTAAAATTATTCATCTTTATTTATTATTTATTTTTCTAAACGGTCTTGCTATGTCGCGCAATTAATACATTATTTTATGGATCATTTTACAGGGCAAGAGGCGTCTACTACGTGACCACAAATGCAAAACCACCTTATGCTCGAGGATTTCCTGGAAAATCGAGACGCTTAAGATCAGTCACACCGTACAGTTAATTTTAGAGGTTCAGTTATTAATTAAAAATAACAACTAGTTCATTGAAACCAATGCCAACGACTACAGGTGTAATAATTCAACAATAGTGTCATATTTCGTCTGCCTTAGGTTATTGTTATATCGGTATTCCTTATGTGGTTGAATTGAATGAACAAGGATAGCTTTACTACTATAATTTTATGTTAGATTATAAATAATTTGTGTGGTCATAGTAGCATTTGCAGTAAATTTACTGCACGCTTTAGGAAAAGTGAAAACTTTGAGAATGCACACAAACACACATTATACAAAATATAAGAAAAAGTTTGAAAATGATTTTTAACAACTGTGATCTTATTTTATAGACAATGTGTTCCCGTATTAGCTTTCTTTTGTACAAGAAACAATATACTAGGTTTGTATGTGAACATAACATTTTCATTACGAGTAGATAGCTACATAAAATTATGGAATTTTTTTCTTGCCTTTTTATAATGAAGCATTTTACGGATTTTGTATTTTTTTTTTGTTACCGTTTTCGTGTTCTGTGCCAAAATTAGCAAAATGATAGGCACTTCGGTGTCTGTCACAGACGTGTTTTCAAAGATCATTTCACGTAGATGATTGAGAATCGGCATAGTTATTTCAAGCACCATTTCAAAAAAAATATTCCTATTAAGGAATTTAACATTTCTGGGGATGTCCTTTAAAATTGTAGCGCCCATTCGTACTGCTGATGAAAATTACATAATCACAGTAGTATAAAGATAATATGATATAAATGAATGAAATAGAAATTTCAGAAATTATTGTTATTTTTAATGTTTATTTGAAAATTGTTGTTAACCATAATAAAAAACGACTGTTCAGAAAAATCTAAAAAGTTCGAACATTAAAAAATTGATATACTAGGACGAGCCAAAATTTTCTGGAACAAAAGTACTACTAGCTTGTTCAAAGAATCTAATCATTTAGGGCTTCATGGCGCGGAACATAATTCTGCAAGTGTGACATGCGTCAGACCGATTTATTTTGTACTATAGTTAGTGAATTAATAGCAAATGTAGTAGAATATGTTTTTGGTGTAATTGTATTTTGGCATAAGGTTAATATATTATTTATTAAACTGCAACTGTGTTGTTATTTAATATCACTTCAATAACAGAGAATCTTATCTTAGTATTGCACTTATGTCGTCGTATAATGTCATCTTTATAATCATCAGTCTATCAATTAAATTATCTAATCCCCCTAAATTGTAAAGAACATTTGCCTTGATAAGACCGGACTAGCGATGACAGATAGTCTGTAGAGCTTATAAATATTATATAATTCCGTATCATAGTTTCAGACAGGTCGCCAGAGAACTTCACCCGGACAGTACGACTTTTAACGGTCGTGACCACGCAACAGTCATTAACCTATGCCTGCTCTTCTTATTTATTTTTTCTTAAAATAAAATAGTAAAAAGTAACAAAATATTTTTTTCTTAATTTATTATATGCCAATGCTTAACTACAATTCCACATGATGGTATGTGGTGAAGCAGCCAAAGATAAAAAAACACTTGTTTAGCTTAACAAAAGTCCATGCTATTTCGCTCTTGTCTTGAAGAAATTTTACTTTTTATTTATATAGAAAGATGGGCGCTGGAAAATATTCCACTACAATGCAGTACGCTTTCTTTTAAAAGTAATGGTGACAAAGGAACGTACAGTTCAAACGATGGTAAGTGGGTGCTGTGACTTGTTGACATGTACGTTAACTATTCCCGATTAAAAATTATAAAGCAGATACGTTATAACTCCTGAGAGCTAAAATAGAGTCAGCTCGACCGGTTATAGGAGGGTCGGCTCGACCGGGGTAGGACCACGCTCTCACAGAACACCAGCGTAATATAGCAGCTTAATGCTGCTGTGTTTCGTATGGTGAGTGTAGAGAACCGAATACCCATTTCACTGGAAACGAGGTATTCTATTTTAGTCCTTAGGAGTGACAACGCATCTAAATTTTATATTGTAGGTTGGCCATAGCATCTACGTACCATGAGGTGGACTTGTAGGTTGGGCATAGCATCTACGTACCATGAGGTGGACTTGTAGGTTGGCCATAGCATCTACGTACCATGAGGTGGACTTGTAGGTTGGCCATAGCATCTACGTACCATGAGGTGGACTTGTAGGTTGGCCATAGCATCTACGTACCATGAGGTGGACTTGTAGGTTGGCCATAGCATCTACGTACCATGAGGTGGACTTGTAGGTTGGCCATAGCATCTACGTACCATGAGGTGGATTTGTAGGTTGGCCATAGCATCTACGTACCATGAGGTGGACTTGTAGGTTGGCCATAGCATCTACGTACCATGAGGTGGACTTGTAGGCTGGCCATAGCATCTACGTACCATGAGGTGGACTTGTAGGTTGGCCATAGCATCTACGTACCATGAGGTGGACTTGTAGGTTGGCCATAGCATCTACGTACCATGAGGTGGACTTGTAGGTTGGCCATAGCATCTACGTACCATGAGGTGGACTTGTAGGTTGGCCATAGCATATACGTACGATGAGGTGAAATTGTATGTTGGCCATAGCATCTACGTACCATGAGGTGGACTTGTAGGTTGGCCATAGCATCTACGTACCATGAGGTGGACTTGTAGGTTGGCCATAGCATCTACGTACCATGAGGTGGACTTGTAGGTTGGCCATAGCATCTACGTACCATGAGGTGGACTTGTAGGTTGGCCATAGCATCTACGTACCATGAGGTGGATTTGTAGGTTGGCCATAGCATCTACGTACCATGAGGTGGACTTGTAGGTTGGCCATAGCATCTACGTACCATAAGGTGGACTTGTAGGTTGGCCATAGCATCTACGTACCATGAGGTGGACTTGTAGGTTGGCCATAGCATCTACGTACCATGAGGTGAACTGTATTTTCGCTTGTCATCCTAATTCCATAAAAAAATATTTCCTCTCGTTATCGTTACTAAACATGCCTCACATTTAGTTCTAATGCATGTGATGTTCACTATAAGTGAGTAGAGACCGGTCAAACATCCAGATGTCCGGTACTAAAAAGGGAAATAAATTCATATTATTTCAGCATAGACAAAATTGGCATCGCTTTTTTCGCAAAGACGTTGCTCGTGCATTACTTGCTATTCTGCCACCATGACACTGATTAAAAACGTAATCCTATTTGTGACAAAATTTTTAAATTAAAAATTATAAATAGATTTTTTTAAGCAATTTTTCAGTGGTTCGCCATTGTTTAGGAAACACAGATTACCTCCTAAGGGGTAATCTGTGTTAGGAAATTTATCCAGGGGCGTCGCATCGCAATTCCTGTAATGCCAAAAAATCAGACGATTTACTTCTGAGTTGCCAAATTAATATAAGAAAATAAGTACAAAGCCCATGCACGGCTCTCGCTATACAGGTCTGCTCGCTTATTGTGAGAATCACTGCTAAACAGTAGAACTATAAGTCTACGCTGCTAAATTATTTGTAAAAGTGCCAACTGTCAAATAAAATATTTTTCATTTCATTTATTTTTCGTCAGTATAGGAAATAACTCCAAAAAAATATAAAATATAGACGCAATAAAGCGATATAATATGCGATAACATTTTTTAATTTCAATTTAATAGATTAGAGGATCCTTTTGAAATATAAAAATATTTTACTAAACAGACCTCTGCCATTATAGAGTTTGCCATAAATTTCACATTTGACAGGCGGATTCATGACAGTAGTCCCAGAAACTTTACTATTTTTATATCTAGTGTTAATATGATAATCATACCGCCGTCCACAAAAGGCAAGAAAACGTTTTAGCATTTTCCATACTCGCGTCTTAAGACACCCATGTGACGAGAGTAGTGATGGATATTCTTTTATGTCATATTAAGTTCATTAACTGGTTTAAATTGTATAAATAAAACACATTTAAAGTTTTCAAACATATATTAGGGAATGTAATGTCATCATTATTAAAACAGAAAATGTATTGTAATTTTAAAAATGATGTACAGTCGAACTCCTCATAACTTTAATCATTAAGCCATTTGTAATCGTTTAAAAGCGATTACTTTATGGATACGTACATATAGTTATATATTATGTATAATATAATAAATTTTGACAATGAAATAAGTATGAAAACACTCGGTTGGTATTTAAAAGTATATTGTTTTATGTATGTATGTATTAATTAGATAAATTGCATATGCATTATTTTGCGTATTTATAATAAAACATTTTTTTCTATATCGCGCTGAATGCTGGAGGATGCCTGAAACATTAATTCTACCCTTTTTATTCCTTTTGTTACGCTGAATGCAAAAAGAAATAAATAAATAAAACCTTGCTATAGATACAGATACAATACAAGCTTTTAGATTTATTGGTTTTCTATGAAACAAGTAATGTACCTCTGACCTTCGATATATTTTATTGTATTAGTTGCTCCTCGATTCGTATGGCATCAATAAATGATATATTTATTAAAATACGATATAGTTATTTCGACTGCTTTCCAAATAATTGATTCGCATGAGATTTTAACTTTGTATGTATTATATATGTTTTATACCGTGGTTTTACATAGTCACTTATATATATCGTAGACGTATAATTGTATGATACGTAGTTGACGCTTTACAACTACTGAAAGTTCGCACAGATAATGATGTACAATATGTTGCAAAAAATAGATTTATACGTGGTAGAATCACGCTGTAGCTATATTATGCTTGTAGCACGAATGGGTCGGCTCGACCGGGGAAGGACCACGCTCTCATATAATACCAACGTAAAATAGTAGATTAATACTGCTGTGTTTCTTATGGTGAGTGAAGAGATCCTGAGACCCTTTTTTATTGAAAACGGTAGTCTAGGGAGACAAGATTTCTTAACGGTTTGTAGAGCCATTTATGAGCACAGTATCCACTTACCATCAGGTGGACTGGACTGTGCACTCATTTGTTATCCTTATTCTATAAAAAAATATACAGACAAACTGCTAGTGCTTATTTATAAAATAAATAAAAAACAAAAAGTTTAACAGCTAACAACATGAAACAATAAGGTTAAATCGTCTCTATATAACATAAAATACTTTAGGTATACTTTCATAGCCATTAAGTTTTAATAAAATATAATAATGTGAAATCATTAAACAAAGCACACCGCTTTAATTTTTATAATTTTAAATTTCAAACAATCCTTTTTGATTTTACGTAATTAGGTTATGCATTACTTATTTATATTTACTTAAGAGAATATTATGTACAATATATTAAGTAAACGAAAGACGAAACAGCTCACGTAAATTTATGAAAGTAAATATTTTATTTGAACTTAGCTTTTGAAGCCAATCCTATTTAGAACGTATACTAAAATTTGATACGAAGACACAATTACGAAATATAAAATCTTACTTAACAACTTCATAAAAATAACAAGTGAAATTTAGCCGTTTTCATAATGGCCCAAAAACTTAAAACGTCGCTAATAAATAGAAAACTATAGTACTTGAACTGCACATTTCCCTTAGAATTCGAAGTTACATATAAATATCTACATATTACTACAACGACTAAATAACAAATAAATAAACAACAATTATTTTCTCCTTGTAAAAGCATGCACGAAGTTTTTTAAACTTGTAAGATACTGACAGAGTAATGACTCTGTGCAAAATATGAACAGACTGATGTATCACTTTATGGAGTTTTACAATTTATTTCTATTATGCAAATAATACAAGTGTTATTTGTTAATAATAGATTATATCAGAGATTTCTGAGATAAAAGTAAGTAGTATCCTGTATATAAGTAATTTCTAAGTATTATTATTATTAATCTATATAATACTAGATATCATTAAGATTAGTTACTTATAAAATATAATATTTAATCTATTTTAATTTAAAAAAATAAGTAATCAAGTCTAAAGTCATAAGCTATATATTGCACACATTGATAGAATTGGAAATAATATTTATATTCCTTTTCTTCAGCTACTTTATCATAATCGCCTCACCGACTGGTAGAATGGCGATCGCATTACACCAAAGTTGTTCAAACTATTTTATTTTTGATACATACGAAATGGTTAATGCAATATTATAAGTAAACAAGGAAATAACAATTATTATGAAAAACAGTATTATTTTGTCAACTTAATAATAATAATAAAAATAATTCATAAACTTAAACATAGTATTGCAAGATATACTCATGCATAACATACTATGTTTATTCAGTACTGTACTACTTTTGAACAAATTATGAAAAACTTTATTTTTCACATTATTTAAAAAAATAAAAATAAATAACATATTCTTCCTTAATATGAAAATCTTAAATAATTACACAAAATTCATTACTGCCATTTAATTTTTGGTTATCATGGCGAAAAAAGGTTCTCGAGTGGCAGCCTCGTACCGGTAGACGAAGTGTACGGCGACCCTCCACTAGATGGAGTGACGACCTGGTAAGACATGCAGGAAGTCGATGGATGCAGGTGGTTCAGGACCGTGCTTTGTGGCATACCTTAGGGGGAGGCCTATGTTCAGATGTGGACTTGTGAAGGGCTGTAATGATGATGAAAAATTTCTCCGGACTCTAGAGGTTAAATGCATATAATATTTTATGTTGCAATCATCAATTAAAAATGTGACTAACACGAAATATAAATCACAGAAGTAAAAATAATGAAAATATTAGCTAACAAAAAATATAAATAAGATTATTTAAGCCATATATTATACTATCTTAACATTAAAGACTTAAATTTTTACATTAACTTTATTTAGTGTCACTTGATTTTACGGTTATCATAATGTACAATTTATCTTTATATAACTTACATTACTAATATTTAATGAGAAGCTATGTTATAGGCCAACTTGAAACTGCAAATTTGATTACAACTTGTAATATTGATTTCTACTACAGGAAAAGAAATTTATACTCTCGTGACTTATATGCACATTTTAAAATATTACATAAAGTATATAATATAAATAACTACTTAACTGTTTGGCGAGACAAAAATATTGTATATGTGGGGACCATACTAATATAACTGAACACTCACGCTTGTCACCGAAAGGGATTTAATAATATTATCCCATAAATTTGAGCATATAAATGTAAAAAAAAGTAAAAATAGTAAAGAAATTTTATAAAATATATAAATACGATAAGTAAATGATAAGTTTAATTAATTTATTAATTATTTCCACTAATATTCTATTATTGTCATTCCATTCTTTTACTTGCGTAAAATATGGTTATTGTCATCAAACCCACCTATCACAAATGTGTCAATGAAATTGCAAATTCAATTACTGACACACTGTACTGTTTGCTAATAAAAGTATGATTGTTTAAAAAAAGCGTTTTTAAATAATGGTGACCATCGAAGCAAGTCAACCTTGTTATTTTCCGGAGTGAAAATCTAGATAGTTGTACACCCAGAAAAAGTGAAATCCCTTGGTAAAAGTACTTAGGTTAATTGTCTTATTGTCACTTTTTATACGCCATAGTGGCATTCAATTTACAATTACTTTTTGTTGTGCTATAGTGGCAGATCCAAATCATGTATTGAGATGAAATGCAATAAAAAAAACTAAAAAAACATACTGTAAAAGTAGGCAAATGTACCGTGAAGAATCCATCTTACTTATCTCCTCCATAAAGCAATAGTAACATTAAACAAGAGATTTTGACGTTCATAATTAGATCCAAAAACAAAATTTCGAAGTTAGTCAAAATAATAGAAATTATATGGGTAGGTAGTATATTTATTTAGGTTAATGTCACGTTCATTTTTTATTCTATATTTAAATTATGTTCGTCTCTTCACATTCTATATTATTAACTGAAAAAGAAATATAAATTACCAGCTCGATCATTCCCTAACAAAACTGCGAAGTTACCAGTAGTGTCGCATTGGCTCAAAAATAATTTAAACTGAATTCGCAACTGACACAATGTTCAACATTACTTTTATATGAAAACAGGTTCTTCTTCTAACTTACGATAAATTAATAAATATCTCAAGCACTTGACGCTTAGTTAAGTTACAATGATTGTGTTATTCTTATTTTAAAGCTCGTAAAATAAAATAATATGATGTTTTGATCCGGATTTACTTTGTGCTAAATACTCGTGTAATATTGTGAGAGCAATAATTATATACAACAAGAAAAAAATAACCTAAACATTGTTTAACTAATTAGATACTAGTTACTTTTAAAAGCAAACCTCGTAACCTGTTAATATGTGTTTTTACCAGAAATCATGAAAGCGACACAAAATATCTACAGCATTAGGATATTAAAAGCAAATCCCTAAGCATGATACTAATCAGTAATTGACAAATCAGTTCTTCTTGCAAGAATACTTACGGCTTAAATACAACTATCCGTAGGTATTTACTAAGTTCAATTTACACTCAATTTACAATTACTTTTTATCGACAAACACATTTAAAATACATAATAACTCGTAAAGAGTAAACAAAACCTTTAACTTTTATTGAACAGATTTATTATAATTTTGTTTATTTAAACTAAAATTAACCGAAAATATAATCGTGATATCCTAAAAATGATAGTTAAAATATTATTGTCAACTTTGTTAGAAATATTTTAACTTTATTTTACTTCGCTAACCTACATTACATTATTTAAAAAATAAAACATAACTACAAAAATAGTGTAATAAAATGGGTACTATTTATAGAAATAACAATATTTTAGAAATAGTTCGTAATTATGTTCGGGAAAAATAGCTGCAACTTACATTCCTTTAAGAACTAATAACTGTGAAATTAAAATCATAAGGTTCTTCCGACTATCAAATGTTCACTGATTTTTTTTTCCTTATGAAATTCGCTGTTCTATTTTTGCAACTTTAGGAAACGCGAGCGAAAATTATTCTCTACTTAGTTGTTAAATCTATAAATATAAAACATAAATAATCGTAAAAAATATAAACATGATTGTAGAAAAAATTTAAAAAAAGTATATATATTACTACGATTTTTGTTTTAGTAAATGCCGATTAAAAGAAATTCAACAAAAATTGTTAAAAGCAAAGCTTATACACTTTAATATCACAATTTATAAAGATTAAAATATTTCATATATTGTCATATTTATTATTTACACATATTTCACACAATGTATTAATTATATTATGTGAGTTACAGGCTACATGCTCCATATCAAAGCTTTATTGTCAACACAGCCTTATAGAGTGAGATCACCCCTTTTAAACTATACTAATTCATTATTTACTTAGGTATTGATTTGACTTCAATGATTTCATTATCATGTAAGTATGTATATTATTTTATGTAATAATCCTAAATATTTACTAATATTACTAAAATTCTTACCATAGAATACAAATTTAAAAATAAATCTGTCACAATGTGGTTCTGTCTTCAAGTACATAAATAACCAATTGAGAACTTTATAAAAAAAAGTTGTTTACATTAAATATACACCTGCAGATTAGAATCCTCTAATTTAAAATTGGGCTAGAATTGAACAATATTAACGGGTAAGATTTAGTATAATCTTAGACCATGGTTGAATGGTCTAAGAGTATAATAGAATTCAGATATATTAAAATTGTTGGTGCGTCTGTTAGTGATCGTGTTATTTTTAAACCAGCTGATTGATTCACTTCAAGTTATTAACAAAGTTTATATTTACGAATCAAAATGACTTATGTTCACAATACACGTTGATTCAGTGCCAAAAAAGTCACTATAATCTGTACTCTCTTACTCGGCGCCCTACAATAATGTATGCCAAACATACATTGAATAAATATTAATACTAGACTTTTGAGTAGAATTAAGAAGTCAATGGCACGATAATGTTATAAACGTGGTTATATACGGACATAATAGTCTAAAATTACTTCAGTTACACCATTTAATATTTACAGCAAGCTGTTATATTAAATATCTGCAGAATTGTGCGTAAATATCATAACAAATCAAAGCACAATAACACATTTTTACATTTTTATTAATACGATACACAACATAAGTACATTATTTAAGCTTGATGTAAAGCCCGCTTCCGTCTGGTTGGGTTATATATATATATATATATATATATATATATATATATATATATATATATATACCGAAATATAACAATCCTTTCCTTTACTGGAACAATATTTGGTCGAAAAATTACTCAGTAAGTACTACAAATTTTAGCTAATCATCGCTGATACTATACTTTGATCAATACTTAAGGGGACAATAAAAACATATCCAGAGAAAACGGTTTTGCAATGAAATAGCTTTTATAGAGAGAACAAAGACCGGGGTTTCACTAATACACGTTTTTTCATCCATTTTTCAAAGCTCATTAAAGTCTGTTGCTGAATATAAATAGATGGCTTTATAAAGGGGGATTTTTTCCAACTAGTTATTAGAAGGACGCTGTTGCGCGTATCCAGGTTTGTTCCCATTTTCACCTGTTTCAACCTATGGGACCATATGGGGTAGTGGGTATTGTTACACCGCCACTACACGATCTGACTATTGACAATAATTTAAGTAGTGGTCACACTTTGGACAAATATTTTAAGTACGAAAAGACCACTTTAAGTTCAATTTTTGTGGTTATAATTTAAACTATGTGCTTTATGGGAAATTATTAGGATTAAAATCGGAGATCTATCAATTTGATGTAATACAGGTCCTTTCACGTTTATGCTTTAATATTTATTCATATATTGTGAGAAAAAATAAAGTTAAAAATCGATTTTGCATCAAAACATTAGTGTAACGATCGTTCTTGTGTAACATTGCAAATCAATAAAGTTTTCTTGAAACATTTATTTTATCCTTAAAACTGATATAACAAAGGGTTTTTGATGATAAATAATAAATCCTTTATGTGCCACCGTGGTTTTCGGACAAAATGTAGCGCAGAGCACTCTTGGCATTTCTATATAGTCGGTTCAGCCTTCCGACACTTAGCCTGGGCAGACAGACAAACATTTTAAAAACGGTTAATTATATCTTAATAGCATAAAAATCACTCCCTGAACTCAATAGAAGACAGTTTTTTCCATATTACAGACACTTTATTTTATTTGTATGTTTATAGTAAAGGTATTTCATTGCATAAATTATATTATGTGTATGTTTTATGGCATCTTTTAATGTTTCTAGTACGTTTTATATATTTTATAAGTATACATGACCCAACCACACGAGAACACAACAGAATATCCCAATAATAACAATAAGTTATATAAATTATATAGCCGAAAGCTTTCTAATATCACTATTTTAATAACTATAACATCTTTACCAGTAGATCTTTTACAACTACTTGTTAGACAGTAGTATTATTATTTAAAGAAATCATGCATATAATTCCGGCCATCACGGGACACCTCTGCTACCTTATTAGTGCTTTTTAACGTTAAATCAACTTCACGATACGAAACAAAAATGTAGTCTAAAGAACCAGTTAAATGTGATTATATACTCTGTTTCTCTGTTTCGTGCTCAAACGGGCGCAACGATGCAACGCTTAGATATGTTTTATTTTTTACCATAGACCACCATCGGCTTACAATAATTAAAACACTCAAAACATATTTGAATTTCAAAAAGGTTTTGTGATTCGAATACGTTTTTTGGATTTAAAAATTGTAACTCCGACAGTGTTGATCACTGTTTAAATAAAAGTATATTTGTAGAGGGTATGAATAAAGCATTATTATTCTAAAGTTTGGCTTAATAATAAGTCATAATTATACGATAGCTACGTATATATATATACCTGCCAGTTATCGTATTGACTTAAATATGTTTACAATTATTACATTTGTACTGACTATCTACACAAATGTTACAATGGTGCACGATAACGAGTGATGGGGGATCCGTTACCCTTTTCACCATTTGGACATCGTGAAAATTATCATCACTTTAGAGTTCAACAAAACCGTACTTTAAAATAAGTTGTTCGCGCTAAGTTGATGCTCAACTTCAGGCCATGCCTTAGGAACTATGCTCATTATGTATGCGTAAACATTTAACTATGTTGGAGTTCAGGGCAAAGCATTTTTATAATCTTAGAGTGACAAAGGAGCTACCATTTCGCGCGGTGGTAAATGATCATTGCAGAGTATGGACAATTGCAACGGAGTTTCTACGAAGAAGCTCACACATGGTTGATTGCTTAGAACTTAGATGTTATGCACCACATATTGTACTTATACTGACCCTCCTATCCTTCAGACCGAAACACATCAGTGGGCGCACATTCAATATTAAGTTTAAATTTCACTAGTAATTTGTTGATACTACTTGATAATAACTGATGATCGCAATTATTTGCTTTTAATACCGAAAAAACTAAATTGTCAAGTAGGTTGATTTTTTTTGTGTGTATATAGCTGGGTGATATTTTCTCTTATTAAATATCATCTGTTTTGTTTTTCATAGGAAACCTGTCTAAAATATTTTGAAATAAAATGTGTCACTCCCTGCGCACATTAATAAATCACAAATACATATGACCAAGAACAGATACAATGTTGCAAATTTCGTTATTTTAAGGAAGCCTAAAATAGTCGATGAAATGATTTAATATATAATGAAAATAAAAATGAAAAGTGACGTCACGTTATGTAAAATAATTTTAGATTTAACTGACGAACACAGATTGCTACACTCTTTTTAAAGTTATTTTAAAATCCCTTTATACAACAGAATTGACGGCGTAGAGATATATTGAATCAATTTTTTGTTTATATTACTATTTAATCTATCCACTAAAATAACATGAAAAAAATGTTCTTTATTTATTATTTATTTTATCATTTCTAACAGTGGCTGTTTTAGCAGTTCAATTAAACTTTTAGGTTCGGATGTTTTTAAACAAATTCAAGCGATGCGTTAAAATGACGATATCAATATTGTGATAATTCTCACCTATGTCCAACAATTTTCATCAAATGAGATACTACTTTTTTTTTATTAAATATCTTTTAGTAAATAATTTACTAGTTTAATCATAGAATTTTCAGCTTTTTATATCAATAGAGCCTATTTTATTATAACTTAATTTTGAAATAAATAAGAAATTAATTTCAAGTATTTTTTATAATAGTAATAATAAATTGCAATTTTAGTGTGTAAAATGAATCCATTTTCTTACTCTGCAATATGAATTTAGGAATAAAATATCTTTGTGGAAAAATCTTTATCATAGAAAAGCTTTAATGCTTTTAGGTTCAAACTACTAAATATTATTGGTAAACAATATAATATAGTTTTGAGATGCTCTAACTAATTTAGTAAAATATGTTTAATAATTTTAATGTAATCGTTGATCGAATTTATCTGACATTCGCTCAATCATCAATTAATTTTACAAAGCAGACGTTATGATGATATAATGAAACTAACTATACCAAATTATACAAATCTGTCATACGCAAGAGAGTTTTAAGCAACTGTAGAATATATACTATCCGTCTTGTACTTACGGATGTCTATAAGAAGGTCAATATTCTTATTTAGTTTACGTGCAATTCAATAACAAGTGACATAACAGAAATAAATTGGTCATAGGTATATTTTAAGTAAAAATTATTGTCTGATTATTGTCAAATATTCTTATTTTTTTATATACCAACTATTCCATATTACATTCATATTTAACTGGTGGATCTAAAATAAATCTGCTTAAGTCTTTATATTTTACTTTTAAAACAAATAATGCAACACAATTTTGTAACGCCAACTAAAATGTAAAAAGTTCTTACGTTATTTTTAAATCAATTTAAGTACTGTTATTATTAATAAAAAATATACTACAAGTTAAACAGTGAAAATAAGTGGAACAAGTACGAACATCAAAAACGAAACGCATAAAATATATATACTAATAACAAGAAATTCGCATGTCATTTATACGTTATAAGAAATTTTATAATATATTAAATGACAATATATAATAGTAATATTATGTATATACATTACCCTACTTGTTTATAGTAGATTACTATATTATAATTTTATACACAATATTAAATTAATTTAAAAGTATATTATATTAGAAAACGTTACAATTCTGTTCAGTTCGGAATGTAGAGAAATCAATTACTTAAAATCAATATGCGTAAAACATCACCGAAAATGAACGTAATTAATAAAACGTAAAAATAAAGAAAATAATATCTACTTACTTATTAATTGATATTAATAAACTTGTTGTCAATTATAAATCTTAAATTTATTTCTTGGTGATACCAAAAAACAAACAAATCCGCGTTACATAAATGTTATACTGAAACTTACAGTTAGAATATTTTCAAAAGAATATTATTAACATTACGTTTTTTTGTTCTTTTAAATTCTTCATATATTTTTAGATTGATTACACTGATTTTAAAATATAACAGAATCGTGTAATATCATATAATATAATCTTATATTAGATTTTTTTTATCTCAAGCAACCATAACATAGTTAAATGTTAATTTATATCTAAATTGCATGAAGCATTCCATACGTGGAGCTATTACTTTAAAGGATACAACGCTTACGCTCGTAACCTAAAATTAATATTATCCTTTGCTATTCGTAACTTTAACTATCGACGGGAGGATAATCTATGTCAATAAGTTTAAATTTATATACATAGGTTACTTAAAGGTGAATTGGGAAATGTGCAGATATACAAAGAAAATAAGCTTTTTTAATCCTTAGCGGTGTGCTTTTAAAAAATATAAGAACTTTAAAAGCTTCTTCTGTAATGTAATTTTTACCTTTGAATACTATATGCGACTAATTGATGATGACTACTACATTAACAAATATACTGATAAAAGCTTTAAATGCAAATATATTATTTAAAAAAAGAATGATAACATTCATTCCCTATCACTTTAACATTTTATTCAAATCACTACAACTATGTTACATTTATATATTTAATTTCAATCTGAAGTACATACAATATCAGTTCTAGAATTAAATAATTTCTTGGATATAATATTATAAACATTATACAACAATTTCATGAGGCGTGACAACAAGGACGAAAATGGTATGCGTATAAAATTGTAGAAGGTAAGGATTTGTTAAACATCTTTCAAAAGTACTTTACCTCATAAAAATGACATAAATAATGCAAAAGATTTAACGTAAACACATAAAATATAAATATTAATTAATAATCAATATGTAAACATATTTGGATGATATGCCAATGTACTGTATATACATTTGTACACTATAAAGAGTTGTTAAGAATAAAAGTAATTTCTTATATAGCTTAGATACATCTAGAGGTAAGAGTAACAATTATGTTCATACATAAACAAACAACAAAAATCTTGTTAAGTACTTAATAACTATCAACGACCAGCAGTACAATTAAGTAACTTTGGTGGGAATCGTCTTAGGCTTCGTTTTGATGTTTGATGTTTAGTTTCGTTGAATTGTGTAAATGTCAGTATTGAATAACCAATTACCAACCAACCTCATAAAAGCGGGTGCCTTTTTATATTTACATCTTATTCAAAAGGGCTCGTAAACGGGCTTTAGAAATTGCATCTTGCTTAATACCATAGGTCAGCAATATTGCCAGTGAAACTTTTGCTGCAATGTATTCGGGAAATATTTTTTCAATTGCCCATCATTTTTCGTTAATAACGTAAAGCAACATTGAAGCTATAGGCTAAGCGATATTATACTCCGTTGCCCTATGACACCAACTTGACGGTTGTTTAATTGCAGCTATAAATTGCCATAAAACTAGCTCGAGAGAGCTTTTATAGTACAAAATATTATCATAATGTAAAAACTATAATGCAGTACATGAGAAATTCCGACCGGCAAAGGATTCCCACTAGAATTACAAAATCGCGCAGCAGTTTTCACAAAACATATTTATTAAAGATATTGTAATAGGTATGCATATGAGTGATAACGATATTACAAGCTAACCACAGTGAGAACAATAATTTATGTAATTTTTCTACCTATCTATAAAAAAGTCGGGAGCTTTGAACCAAGTCGTCAGTAGACGTTCAACATTAAGTTTATAAACAAGGTATGTTTAAAACAGTACTAAATTTATTAATAAGTGCCATCTTCACTTGGCTGTTCGTAATCATGGGCTGGTGGTTGAACCGGTTCGGCTTGGTAGAAAGCTCCAGAGACGAAAGGATTGTTGGGGACGTGTTGTTGAGGCGCTGGAGGACGCGGAGGCGGTGCAGCAATGGCACCATAGCCAGGAGCTTCTGTGCCCTTTAGAGGTGCTGATGGTTGCTCCGTCTAAAAAACAATGACACGTCATTTCCATCTCATAGAAATAATATTTGATAGATAAATTAGAATACATTTTTTATATTTATTTAAAAAAACAGGCGATGCGCCACAGCTTTGCACGGGTGATTTCTAGATCTCGACAAAAGCGTATTCAATTTAATATATATATATATATATATATATATATATATATATATATATATATATATATATATATATATATATATATATATACTGGATTTTCTTTTTTTACCATCTGGGAAAAATAGGGTGTAACATGTGAACGGAGTAGAAGCCTATGGCACTGATATTTTACAAAAAATTTATCAAAAGTTTTGAATTAAACTTTTGAAATTTTTTTGAACAATTACTTAGCCCTTTGCCCTTGAGCCTGTGACCTTGCGAAGTAAAAAGGTCTAAGATGCCTACTAAGTTTATTGTTTTATTGCCGTTCGTAAAGTAGGCTGGATATGATTTGAATTTCGATAGCTTTTAATTAATTTATTTATTTAATTCAATATTTTTGTTTTTATTTTTTGTAAAATATCAGTGCCATAGGCTTCTACTCCGTTCACATGTTACTCCCTATTTTTTTCCAGACCGTAAAAAAGGTCATCCACTATAGAGATTGGTTGGACACATTGTTTATTATTTAAAGTATCAGCTTATTTACCACCTCTTTGGTCCACCTCTGATATTCCATGGCGACTTCGCCAGGCGGTGCGCTGCTATAATTACAGTACACGTGCACCGCCGAGGCATACATACAATAATTAAAAAAATATTGAGCATAAAAATTATTACAATGAACCGGATTAGATACAACCATAATATTTTTATACTGGAAAAATAAAAATTAAACATACCTATGTAGTACTATCAAGAATATACTAACAAAGAATGAAGACGATTAAATTTGAAGACATAAATTATTTTATTAAAAAGTATTAATGAAAAGACGTGTTGCTCTATTTATATCTTTATTTAGACAATATTTAAAATTCTAAAACAATGTGTCGTGTGGTTGCGCAGTTGTACATCTGCTAATTTAGTGTAAAAAATATAAATTTGTCTGCACATACATTTACCCACATAATTCTAAAATGCATTAATGTGTCTATGAATATATTTTCCATAAATCTGAATAAATTACCGTTTCGTACATAATATGAAAATCTTGACATCCCTAATTGGCAACTTTTTGACGACATTTGTTATAAGGTGCATAAACAGACTATAGTGACCCCTGACTGAAATCCATCATTGTTGAACCCAAGTGTCAAGTGACAAGAGTAGAGCACAAATATAGGGTTTATATAAAACCGTCTGCCCAGCACTCTAAGCAACAGCATATCTTTCACGAAATGGCGAATATTTAACGTGCAAAATGACCTAAGTCTAGCAGTGGCCTTAAAAATTATGTTGATGTATTATTATGTGAGTCACCTATAAAAGTCAAATTTGAAAAAAGAGTAAACGTGAATCCTTTCATGCATTATTCCATTTTAAGGATAACATGCGTACTAAAACTATGCATTTCAATATTGACCTTCAAACTAATTATAATTCTAATATCTAAATAAATATCTCTTAAGAATACTTACGAATGTAGTCTCATGGTCCAAAGGTTTCATGGGACTTTCGTATTGCGGCGTGGGCTCGGCCCATGGTTGTAGCTCGCCGGATGCAAATATCGCGTAAAATGTTATACCAATAAAGTGGACCGTCGCTCCCATTAGAAAGACAGCACGCCATTCCGTTATTGCTTTTTCGAGATTTTCCTGTTAATGGAGATAGTAATAAAACTATTTAGTTGGTTAGGTGTTAAACTTATTATTATACTCTATAAAAAATAAAAAAACTGACAAAAACTGACAAATCAAATTTATGTTGCAGAAGTGAATGGAAGAGTCGGAAAGGGACGTCCTAGGCGAAAGTTTGTCGATCAAATTGGCGATATATTAAAAATGGGCCAAATTAAGAGTAAGTACCCTTAACTGACGAGCATGTATGCGTAGGTATATGGATGTGGAAGAGGCGAGAAAGGTACGTCAGGATCGTGCTAAATGGAAGTCTGTAGTCTCTGCCTACCCATCTGGGTGACAGGGTGTTTATGTTATATGTATGTAAAAAGTAGATTTAAGAAATTGCAAAGGGTCTTTTACAAATAAAAGCTCCAATATAATTTTACTTGTGTCCCTCTACAGAACGGGTGTTCAGATGAAATTTCGTTCCGGTTAGAAAGTGTTACGATAATAAATGCTCAGCGCGAAATACAGTCGGTGTAATGCATCGTCGCGCACCCACAAAGGCAGCCACTTAATATTCAGAATGCGCGGCACATCGAGCCCGATTTCCTTTTTTAAATTAGCCACGGCCGAATGTACTTTTTGTTTCGCAAGCTCCAGAAGCTAGGAACTCCATTACATGGCGGGGGTGTGTCACTCACAGTTTTCAATTGAATGCACAAGTGAAAATTGAAGATAACTTTACTCGTTTTCATATAGTTTAATTTACATTTATATTCTGTTAGAGTTTTCTCGAGGTCACAGACTGTGATAAAAATTATTAATATTGTCATATTTCTGAATACTGAATAACTATACCGCATGATTTTTTCGGGAACCACTATCAAAAGACATTTCTTTCCTATCAACCTTTTCATACTTTCTCTCCGTTGCATTTATTCTTGAACATCTATGATACGGGCTAAGGGACTGAAGGACTAGTATAACCAAATCAAGAGATTACCGGTCGAATACGTTTAATATTATGATAGGTCCCATCTTTTAGAAAAACATAATTATAAATCATATTAAAAAGTTACTTACCTTGTCTTTGGTAATGTTGTTTATGACGATTGGTACAATAAAACCAGCAATTGTACCAATACCGTTAGACAGACCCATCAAGATGGATGCATATCTAGGTGCGATGTCCAAATGGTTGACGTTATATCCTGATATAGCAAATCCACTGCACGCCACGCCAAGAGTCAGCTCTATGGTTGCCACGTACTACACGAAATAAAGAAACGAGAGTGAAATATACAATGGAATAAAATCTTGCGTTAAAAGTAGTGTTACTTACTTTATTATCAGCGTAAGCTACCAAAACAAAGAAGAAAGCTTCAAGACCAAATCCACCACAGTTAAACAGTTTGCGAACACTGGTTGTTGTCATAATATTATTTTTTCGTAAATAATCAGCCATCATGCCCCCGATAGGAACCAGCGATGTCATAATGAGATGAGGTATTGCGCCTACGAAACCCGACTGCAAAGAATGACAAGTGTGAGTTTGATAATAATTTATTTTAAATAGTGTTTATGAATGCGTAAATATAAAAATCGCGAGCACCTCGGTTATTGGCATATTAAATCTCGTTTTAAAATAAGCGGACTGGAAAATGACCAGCAGACAAAAATTCCATGTCCTGCAGAAGTTCGCCACTATAATGGCGTACACCTGAAAAAAAACTTGTATTAGTTATCTTCTTACTAGACTCATTCAACATGAACATTAAATAAGACTTACTTACCGGTGGGGATGTAGCAAAAGCTTTCCATGGCGTATTCCAAAAATCGGGCATTGCGGCCTGCGCGGCCGTGCCTAAGGATTGCTCGATATAGGTTAACTCCTTGCCCGAAATATGAGGATGCTTGCTAGGCTTCTCAAATACCAACCACAACCACATAAAGTACCTTGAAATTACGAAAATAATAATATAATATAATAATTTACATTCGAATAGTGCGGGGGTGGCGAACCTTTATGTATCAATGTGCCATTTTTCTAGAGAGATGTTGAATGAGTTCATAGATGTATCATAAAATAATTTTGACTTCGTGATTATTGGGAAAATAATAATACTAAAAAATAAATAAAGAGTTTTGAGTTGAGATATTTATACGCGTAATTCAAATTAAAGTAACATTAGTGTGACTTCTGTTGTTGCAGATTAGATGACAAATAACTTATATTAGGGTTATAAAATCGTAAATATTACACAAATAAACTTTTAAATACAGTTGTGACAACGAAATCGACTATTATGCTATGCGTAAGTGAACTATGCATTCCTCGGGGGCGTGGATTTGTGATAGGGCTGAATGATGATGATGATGAAACGAACTATGCGTCATTAGCAGTAGTAGTATGTAATGTATACTAGTACTGTACATACAATAACAAAACGAGCGTGCTACTCGCCCGCTACCGCCGCGCTCGTTCGTAAACTATTATGACCGGTGGCCAAAATATTTTGTCACGTGTAATCGATGGCACGCGCGCCTTTAGTTCGCCATCCCTGAAATGGTGTATTTGACGTAATAAACATTGATCCTTACCAGATAACCCCAGAAACGCCGTAGAAGTAAAATGGTGTTTGCCAGGATATATAATCGCTAAGCAGACCAGATAAGGGCATGCCGATGACAATACCAGCATAGGTCCCGCAGAAGGCAAGAGTAGCTAGCCGAGAACGCTCAAGAGGAGGCGCCCAATTCCTCCAGATACCGTGGCAAGATGGATAGGTGACACCCTAAAATAATGGTTATTATTACCTAATTAATTAATTAGTTTAATATTTAGTACATATCCTGTAATATCTTTGCATATTTGATGACAGTGAGCAAAAAAAAAAAACAGAAATTGATGACAGTGAGCTGTTGAGCAGATTTAATATTAATGTATCTCGGAGACCTCCTCGCAACCCATGTCCTTTCTTTAAGTTCTGACACCACTCGAACAAAACTTGGACAGAATTCTCCAATAACACGTATATCACGCGTGTACAATTTAAGTGTAAAAAACATAGCAACACTGGACATTGGATGTGAAGGGCTCACACTTTTTATAAAAAATATAACGACAATTTAGAAAATTAATTATAGACTAACTTTATGCTAAACTTAACTTTTATTTATGTTACGAAAACTATTAACTATCTTGTGTTCGTAAAACTTCATTTTGTTCAATTACTATTAAAATAGGCAAATTATAAACACCGCTATATATGTTTTAGAATGATGTGTTCTCGTATAATTGGTAGTACACAGTAATTTATAGATGTAAAACATATGTTAGAAGTCATTTAATATGTACAACTGTTGGAGATTCATACAAATAAATAAATTAATTAATAAGTATATCTTCGTAAGCACTCGAAATGTTAACTTACACAACTTAATCACACACACATAATTTTATCAAAGTCGGTCCAGCCGTTTAAGAGGAGTTCCGTTCAGAAGAATTATATAATTTGTAATAATATGCTTGTATTATACATATAAACCTTCCTCTTGAATCATTCTGTCTAATGATGAAAACCGCCCCAAAATCCGTTGCATAATATAAAAGATCTAAGCATATAGATGGCGGGAAGCGACTTTGTTTTATGCTATGTAGAAATATGGGGGAAAGAATAATTATTTATAAAGTAGTAAACTGTAGAGTGGAGAAGGCCGGTGTTAATGATGAAGTATATAACTCAATTTTATCTATCACGGTTTGGTTGAAATTGTTAAGATATTTTAAAGAAAGTATATCAATCAATATTATTCGAAAACGAATAGCAAAATCGGTTAATTGTCTATAGAAATGTTACGTTAACTACAATAGAAAATCACAGAATTGCCAACCTACACTACAACAAAACTACAACTACAAATAAGTCGTCGGTCTGACTTTGACATCTGTCGAACTTTGGAGCAACTTGGGCAGTTTCCTCTTATAGGTCTTGTTAGAGTATGAGTATATTGAAACACATCTGTAACTTTCTAACTTTGTATTATTTAATTAATCTAAAACTTACAATCAAACCATAAGTATTGTATGGAAAAAATTATATTATATTGTTCATAATCAGTCCGATTTAATAGGATAGCTTTGCTATTGATGATTTCGCTAAGCTCAGGGATAAGTTGACGAATAAATACGTAACCGAGGCAACCGAGAGCTCTGTAATCCTAAAGAGGCTTTGTACACGGCGAAGCGATTTCGACGGTGCTCAAGTACGACTTCGAATAGGTTTCAATCCATCTGTCGATATAAAAACTAAGCTTCTCGATGTGTGTGTGGGTTTTTACAGCCCTATGTTAACGACTTACTATGTTCCCAGAATATAACTTATGTCCTAGAAATTAAAATATTAAACATTTTATATTAAATTATAAAAACATATAATTTATGTATGTATTTATATATTATATAAAATTTTAAGCGTAAAATTTAAATACCAAATTATATACATATAAGTATAGTCTGATAGTGATTCATAAGCACATATCAACGAACAATCAACGAGTGAGAATTAAAATACAAATGCGTTGTCACCTATAAAGAATACGATAGAATGTATAGTTATAATGTAGAAGTTATAAGTAAAAAAGGGTCTGGGGTACATACGTGTCCAATACTCTGTCACTTATGCATAAAAAGTAAAGAATATATTCTAGAAATGTTGGCATGTTTTTGCTTTCCCGCCAAGACTGGCAAATAATTATATGTTAGGTAACCTTCATAATATAAGCAAGATTTGTTCTATATTTAGTCTATGTGTGGCACATTCAGGGGGCGTCCCATAGTTACACAATAATACTTAACGCCGTTATGCGAACTCCAAAAATTATATAAAAATAATTAAGCAAATTATCTTTTTAAGCTATTGCATAGCTTCTATCGCGGGCCTTAAGCGCGGGGACCGAATCCAGAAATTCCGTAACGAAAAAAAACCTCACGCTCCCCACTCCGACGGGCACGGAGGTGTGGCGTTGAAAGCCGTGCATCGTCTAACGTCGTTTCAGTTCGGCAGACTTCGGCACTCGGCAGACTTCGGCACGGTGTTTGTGTGCGTGCGACTAGACGTATGCGTGTACACTAGCTGCTAACTCAATGATAAAAATTCCTGAATAACTTACATGTATTGTAAGATATTAAAAATATTTTAAACAATATTAACTTCTCATTTATTCAATAAGAGAAAAAAAATTGTTTTCTTATCGGTCACCACTCTCAAAAAGTGTAAGTTGATTTAATATCAAAGACTTAATTGCATAAATAAAATAAATAAATAATTATAATTGCATAAGTTGATAAAAAATGCTATGCAATAGCTTTACCGCGGCAGTCACCGAGTTGCACACGTATTTTTTTTTAATAAACCCAACGCAATCAAGCACAGATTAATGTTACCGTTACAGCCTATTACAGTCCACTGCTGAACATAGGCCTCCCCCATAGATTGCCTCGTAGGAGGGATATTTGCCATAGTTGCCACGCATGGCAAGCGGTTTGGCAACCGAAGTTTTTTATTTCAAGTTCTTATTAGGAAGACGCTGCTGCCGATCTCCTGATTTGTTTCCCTTTTATGACACCCATGGGATGATATGGGATAGACAATATTCTTACATCGCCGCTACTCGCTAATCAATTATTTTATTGTCATTACAGATAAACGTATTTACATTAAATATACACAATAGTATGAAAAACATCACGTAAGATTTTTCACTAGATGGAGGGGGAGGGTAGAAAAATCACCAAAATCGCTTCACGTAATTAATGGACGGCCCATCAACAGTGTGTAAATCACTTTTAGGAACTATATAGCTCAGCATTTAACGCTGTTAAAACGTCTTTACAAAAGGTCTATTTATTTGCATTTGCAAGCAGTTTGCATATAATAAAGATTCTGTGATACTTATAGTGAATTAAGTTAGATTAAAGTTGTAAAGGAAGGGGAGCGGACAGAACAAGCATGATCAGTAGTACATTTGAAAGGGATCACAGTGCAAAAATTTGAGCATCCGTAATAAGCCCGATCATGCACCATCACGTTCTGTATGTTGAATGTTACAAATTTTAGCATGTGGCGCGTGCACGTTCAAGTATATGTCACTTAGCGGGCGAAATTTTAATGATACACATTCCTACCGTTATTACCCGGCTGCGTGACACAAAGGAGGGTAATGTGTTTATCAGCCTATATACATATGTATGTTTGTTCCTTTGTGGAGCTCTAGAGACCGATTTTGATGATTCTTACGTCAATCGATTTGTAAGTGTCACTAGTTTCAAAGACATGACAGTAGTCACAATTCAATAGGGCGACAACCAGACTTTGTGAGAAAGGAAAAAACGTAAGTCAACGAACTATGTCAAGTGCCGTATCATTGAATAGGTCTTTGAAAATCATCTTTAGGTTTCTATAATCATTTTTCATTTTTAATGACCATTTAGAATTAACGATTTAAATTTGGTTAGCAACCATTTTCACTCAAACTTATAATAAAGTTGTGCTGAAGTTCGTATATACCCGTATATAATGTCTAAATAAATTTCTTACGCAGTTGGTTTTTTAAATAGTGTTTAACTATTAGGCTTATTTTATATTATTTAACAACAAATATTTGTAATTAGTTGAGCCAAGCTGTGGCTAGTTTACTAGATAGAATTATTTCACTGCCTAGGACACCGTCTGGGTACGATCCTCTTTCTCATTTCTGCCGCCCTAGTAGCTGTTTCTACACTGTTCTGTGTCTGAAGGGTACTGAGAACCAGTACAAACTTAAACTTGGTAAAGCCACGGTGCAGCTAGGGTTGCCAGGTCTTAAAACCTAAAAGCCGGACAGACCAGCGAGCTTAGCCGGACGTTTTGGTAAAAAGACCGGACACCTTTAATTTTTTCGTTCAGTAAAACGACATTTTGTGTTAAAGTAAAACAATGTCCTTTATCATTTACCATAAAATCTTCTTAAATTCTTTTGAAATAACAACAATTGAATGCATCAGTTTTCTTTATTATTAATCATTCAGTAGTCATTAAAATATGAATTTCAATAATTGCTATAGTATGTATGTAAGGATATGAAAAATATAAAGAAATGGTTAAATTTAAAAAGCCTACCCAGAGCCGGACAGCCGGACACCGTCTAATTTGGCTCGACACGCAACCAAAAAGCCTGACTGAAGCTTTATTCGGACGCCTGGCAACGCTAGATGCAGCTATATTATGGTAGTAGCACGAATAAGTCGGCTCGAATGGGGAGGGATAACTCTTTTACAGAATACCAGCGTAAAATAGCAGCTTGATTATCTGTGTTTCGTTAGTGAGTGTATAGAACCTAAGATATTTGACTGGTAAAGAGGAATTTCGTTTAAGATTCTTAATCGATGATAGATGTAGGTGTTTATGTACCACAGCATCCACTTACCATTAGATGGACAGTGCGCTCGTTTGTCCCTCTTATTCTATTAAATGAGCTTACAGACCACCTGATTATAAGTGACTATTGTAGCTCGTGGATAAGTTACAAGCAATAAAGGTATTGGCATGGAACATCACACAGCTTGTAAATATACTGACTGACTGACTATCTCACTAAATATCTCACCAAAATATTGAAAAAAATTACAATTCTGTTAACCTTTTTATACGTGGTAGAGCCATGCTGCAATTATATTAGTAGTACAGTTGTAGCATGTATGGGTCGGCTCTATGGGCAAGGACCACGCTCTTACAGAATACCAGCGTAAAATACTGGCTTAATACTGCTGTGTTTCGTATGGTGAGTGTAGAGAGCCGGAGACCCTTTTTACTGGAAACGAGGCATTGCATCTTAGTTCTCACGGGTGACAACGCATCCGCATTTTGATTCGTAATCGAGGATAGATGTAGATGTCCATAACCACAGCAACCACTTATCATCAGGTGGACTGTGTGCTCGTTTGTCATCTTATCCTATAAAAAACACCTACATTGTTCCGAAGTTATAATACTATAATTATTTATTACCAAAACAATAAGAATAAATCCTTACTACTTAAATTTGAAAACGATTGTAGTTAATACTCTCGTGGGTGTCGCAAGGAACGACACAAAAAGATGAAGCATGAACCGGGCAGCAGCATTTTACTGACTTACTGATAACAACGCAAAATAATAAAAAACGGCAGTTGCTAAGTCGCCTGCCAACGGTGGCAAGCGTGGCAAATATTTTGGCAGTGGAGGCAATCTATGAAGGAGACATATGTTCAGCTGTAGACGTTTGATAGGCTGTCATGAATGAGTTAATGTAACAGTAAATACTACATATCCAAGATACGTAACCAGGGGTATATGACCATTCAACGATTGCTTTTAACCAAACCAAATTCGGCCTTACCTCCCCCCCCCCACTTAAAATTGTTTATTGCCATATAAAGTGTTCATTTTCCCCGCGCTCAGCGGTGATGGTAGTATTTTAAATCATTATTATACATATTAAAAATTATCATGTCTAAAAAATACATTATATTTTCAGGGCATATAAAGTGTGTAAGAAGTGATAAATGCATTAAGTAATTCTACTTACCTCAACAAACCCCTGAGCTACTTTAAGCATAACAACGGCTGCGGGTCCAATAGACATGGCACCAGGAATCGCCATATTGAAAAAAGATGACGCTACTATTGCCACACCGAAAATCCAATTCGCTGGATACATGGCAGCGAGAAAGCCGCCTGGTAGTTGAGTGATAAGGTAACCCGCAAAGTAAGAGGAATCAATCGAAGATTCAACTTCTACTGTCCAGTTAAACGGGGTGTTTTCGTAAACGCCTTCCGAGCTCTGAAATAATTGTTATTGTTAGAAAATTCAATTAAATATAAAAAAAAATCTCTTGGCGATAACTGTTTCTAATATTATATTTCTGTATGCATTATTGTTTTGTTTATAGCGCAAAATTATTATTTTAATTCCATAAAAGTCCAATAAGCAGGCACTATAAAGAAAGCAAGTGCTACAATAGAAGAACATGGTAATTTACGAGTATAGCACTTATAACTAATCCTATCATTGACAGAAATCGCCAGTCGTCTCTCGCATTGGCGATACTTTTTTCCACCACCGTTCAGGTGTTTTTTGGTAAGAAAAATTTATTAATATTATATATAGAACTAATATTTGGGATTTTTTTAGTTTATAATATGGATCGTAGTCTAGTGTCATAAGGGGCAACCGTGATAAATGATAAAAATAACTTATGGCTTCCTATAGATGGCGGTGTAACCAACCAGGAAGCGTAGACTTAAAATACTCACATTGGCCGTTACCACATAATAGAAGATGTCTCAAATCGTGTATTGTTATCGCTAACCCGTCAGCTACTAGTAAGTATGGCGATTATCCCTTAAATCTTTAATTAAGGTGTATGCCTCGAGATGTGTAGAGAGCTTTGCTCGAAATATTCATTCGTAATAGATATATCCGCAGTAGAACCAGAGTACCCGACATAGCTCAACGGATCAGCAAGCTAAAGTATCAAAGGTTCGGTCTTATATGTAACGCGATGAACAGACAATCGATGAGGAAATAAGATTCACGTAGGTAGAAGTAGATGGATGCAGGTGGCTTAGGATTGTGTTTTTTGGCATTGTTCAGCAGTGGACTTGTTGTTGCTATATGGAAGAGGCCCAGTAGCAACGATCTGTGTCAAGCTGGTAAAAACAAATCAAAAAAAGAACGAATAATTCAAACACTTTTAAACTCTGTGAGCCTTTTTACTTTTATTCACCACAGTTGCATTAAGCCTTTTAAAGATTGATTCAATGATGTATTCAGGGTATGCGCAATCTCTCTATCAATCAATAAAATGTTTGCCCATCTGATTGTTGGGATAATGGGTTAGTCCTCTCAGTCAGTTTATGAAATAAAAACTAAAAAATATTTTATAAAAAAATTAAAGGATATAAAATTAAGTACTTACGTTATGCTTTTCAACCATCTTAAGCTTAGCCATACTCATGTTACAGCGCATACCAAACATGATACTGAACCCGAAACATGCTAGCAGCGCCACGGTGTAACGCGCACTTAGGCAGGGGCACTCCGCGCGTATATATTTGTCTATGGAAATATTTCATAGTATTTTTGTAATAGAACTTTCGAAAATCGGACCAAAAATTAATATTAAAAAAACTGAAGGTAGCCGGACTAACTATGACATTGGGACGTCAAACATCTCAGTCCCCCCCCGTGACCATGGGTGCTGTAAAGCACCCGAAACGTCGGGATAATAATAAAAATAAATTAAAGTAATTAAACGCGATAAAATCCGTAAATAATAGTTTTATTCAAAGTCTAACTACTTTAAACATATTAGGCCTTTACCAACGAAATTGCCGTTTTGTTGAACTATATACTATAGTTTGGCTTGGAATTCTAAATTCAAATAAACATGTTATTCTTTTTTCAAAATCGGTTTAAAACAAAATCAATTGTTTTTTTTTTGGGTTTTGTTTTTTCTGCAATATCGCAAGATTTATCATCATGTACTTAAAGAAAATTCGTGTTATTTTTATTATGAGTACAAACGTGGAAATAATGGTATTCAAACGGCAGGCAAAATCAATAACGTCTACAGACCTAGCACTACTAAACGAGTGTTTGTTATTTAAGGAAATATTAATCTCACAAAGGAACCCCGTAGTCGCCTGGAGAAGAAGGACGAACTGAAGGCGATAGTAGAAGCGGAGTCGTCTCAAACAACACTAGCTACCGTCGGCTTTTGATGTAAGTGTCAAAACCATATTCATCAATACAACAATAATCGTTAGCGGCAAATAAGTGAAATAAGAAAGCTTGACATATGAGTATATCACGAGCTGAATGAGGTACGGGACGATCATTCAAATTCCATCACATACATATTGGATACTATACCAAAAGCCAATTGGTGCCCAAAACAAAATTTAAACCAAAGGAAGCTGTTTACTATAGAGGCGTGGTAGCACAGGGGCTGAGCTCTTGCTGTAAATTTCAGAGTACGCAAGCAACCTAGATTCGATCCCTGCCGACAACAGTGAAATTTTTAATTGCAACTTTAAGTGCTGATTTTCCACGTGCTCGTTGGTGAAGCAAATCATCACGAGGAAACCTGCATGTCTGTGTAAACAAAAAAAAATATTTCGAAGACATGTGAAGTTGAGGTGATATGTAACACACATTGAAGCAGCGCGGCGGACACTTCCTTACCCTAAAACCCTCTCAGAAGTTAGAGGTTGCCTGTGCCCAGCAGTGGGGCGTATATAGGTTATAACTTTACTTTACTTTACTTATAGTCATCTTGTGCCACAGTTACTGTTGACCGTTGTCAAGAATTGCAATTGGTGGTGGAGAAGCTGGCACTCAAACATCCCAGCAATTGGCGAATTTCTCTTCGCCATTGCTTCTACATAACAACGCCTTTACCAGCCTGGCCACATGCTGCACTACAGACCTGGGTAGAATTAGCAGGACTAAAGAGCCTTTCCTCTTACAGCATTCCAGACCTTAGCAAAACAGATTCCCCACTTTTTTCGAAGCTTAGATATCTTTTTTAATAGGCAAAATTTCGATTACGAAGGCGACGTAAAGAACACCTTTAAAGAGTATAGTTAATCGGATCTCGTGCAGCAAAATTCTATAACAAGAGTATCAACAAACTGCCTGTAAAATGACAAGAACTTGTTAATAAATACTTGGTAATTTAGGCAAATATTTTAAATAATAATGGTTTTTTTTTTCAAGTTTCCCATTCGAAATGGCAATTTCATTGAAAAGGCCAAATATTTATATCTTATAAAAGTTTTTTAATTCCTGTTTTGGGAAATTTGGTTTAATTAAGCAAAATTACTTTCAAATAACTCTAGTAAACCTGTTTACTTTACTTTAATGAATAAAAGGTTATGTGTGACTAAACTATAAATAATTTTAATCTAATTTCACATATTATTTATTTACATTTTTATTCAGCTAATGTACGCTTTGTTATTCAACGGATCAACTTATTTAATTATAATTTTAACGATTTAAATAAAATATTATTTACCAACCTATTGGTCGTGGCGGCGGTCTATCCGGTGATGGTGGCGTTTCGAGATCCTCGCCATCATACATTTGGTCATAGCCCTTCTGTTCCACGTGGAAGTTCTCATATTGAGCATTTCTGTAACAAAAATAAGAACTGGTTGATTGTGATTTCTATGTTAATGTAAAATTACAATAGTTGTGTTCGTTTAAATAATTAAAGATTTTTCTTAAATGTAATTTTTTTTTCGTCTTTATTCTCCCTTTAAAAATTGAAAATCAAGATACACGGTAGTGAATCAGCCAAGCTCGGAAAAAAATAGCGACGCATTACCAGCGTATATATTTACAAAAACCATTTCGAGACCCCTCTCAAGTCCTCTATACCTAGGTACATACTCTCCATCTTGCAGGTTCAGTTCATCCATCCATGTTAAACATTCCTATGAGGCAGCGATTTAGCACCCACCCAACTCTTAGCAGCGAAGTCAACAGCCCCGAACGTTTTTTGTACCGAACTCGGCCTCCTTTCACAATCATGTTTTTGGTGGGATATTTTTTAAATATTATGCTAGCATGTACTTGAGATGTAACAAAACTGACAGTCACAATGGTTATCGTAACTAAATTGTATTTCCTATTATAAGAACAGGGATATAATAAATACTATACATTGCTACTTAACATAAAAAACACGTACTTAAGAAAAACACTTTTCTTGTAAACCTTTTTTATTGTAAGGACTTAGAAGTCAACATTCATTTCACAACTGGGCACGGGTCTCCTTTTCGTGTGCTATATCTTATTTTTCAAAATGAGCGGGGTCCTGCGCCCGGCGAGTGGCGGACTTTTTCCTGCTTTATAGGAACAGAAGATAGTCAGCTGAGCTACTCCAGACTCAATTAGTAAACAATAATATGGGATTTGGAATCTAGTTGTATTGAACCGTCCCCAAGATTTTACATTTCATCTTTATTTTTAACATTTTTTTTATTTCATAAAACTTTTTAATTATAGAAGACAATAAAATGCGAAACGAAGATAATGAATATTTTTAGTTATGCGGTACAAGTATTTAAATATATTCATATTGCATGCCTTGGTATGTTTTACAATCGCATAAAAATCAAGAATCCAATGTTTTGTCGCATGAAGTCGTATCTAACAGTCATATTAAACAAATAAATGATATAAAAAGTACATTGTCAGAAAGATAAATGATTGTTGAAATTTTTTGTATTTTTTACATTAAAGAAGTGGTTTTAGTGTCTTATGGTCTAGATTTATCACGTCCGTGGAGAGGTAAACGCGATAACTTTTGAAAATATCAATTATACAACTCTATCTATTTTTTATAGGGGGATGAGTCGCTCGCGTCCGTAGGCTTCGACCACCTAACCTTAGGCTCACCCTACACGTGTCCCCCGGGTGGTGCTAAACGAGCGACATAGCCGAAAAAAAAGACTCGGCTCCTCGCCGTATGGTAGCGGCGTAAAATCTACCACCACCCCTTGTTCGCACCATGACTCAGAAAATAAAAGAAATGGCCCCGAGTTCCCGGCGCCTCTTCAATGGGGCGAATCTCCAGGAGAAAAACCGGCGACGAGGTTCGCCACCCGTCACGTTTTGTCTCCCGGAGGGGCGAAAAGTGGATTGCGGAAACCCGTCTGGCTACGCTGAATGTATGTGGAGGAATGAATGATAAGATGGATAAAGTATGCGAAATGATGAATGACAGAGGAATAGATGTGTTATGTGTGAATGAGACGAAACGTATGGGAAAGGATGCAACTGCACATGGCACGTATACCGCGTATTGGTCTGGTGTAGACGAGACCGAACGGGCATGCCAAGGAGTCGGTTTCATCCTTTCAGAAAGAATGGGTCAATCTGTGAAAGAGTATGAATGTGTAAGCCCGAGGCTGCTATGGATACGGATGAAAGTGGGCTTAAAGAAGCTGTTCTTGCTAGGGGTGTACGCCCCAGACATGTCTAAGCCCACTTACATCCGAGAGCAGTTTTGGGACATGGTAAGGATGGTGTTGACAAAATGTAAAGAAAATGAAAATATTATTATGTTAGGAGACTTTAATGGAAGGGTTGGGGTGAAGAGGTCTGGTTATGAAAGGATATTGGGAACGTTTGGTGATGAAAGTATAAATGAGAATGGTGAAGACCTCCTCACCGTATGTGTGGAAAAGAATCTTTTTGTGACGAATACTTTTTTTCGTCATAAGAAGATTCACATGTATACATGGGAAAGAGGTGATGATAGAAGCATGATATATTTCGTAATTGTGGATGAAAGAATGAGGAGCGCAGTCGTAGATACAAGGGTTTACCGGGGGTCCGAAGTAGGGACGGATCATTACTTGGTCTTATGTCGAATTAATGGTCTTTTCAAGCTTTGGCGTCATCGGACATCTGTGTCTACCACTGCGTTACAGCGTATAATAATAGAGAAGTTACAAGATGAAGATGTGAAAGAGAAGTATAAATGTAGACTGAGAGGAAATATTAGATGTTTGAATGAGTTGTGTATGAATGATTTAGACTTGAATACTGTGTGGGATAATATTAAGAAAGGTTTGGTGGATGCCGCCACCGAAGTATGTGGTGTAAGTAAGAGAACAAATGAAAAGAAAAGTAATACGTTGTGGTGAGATGATGAGGTACGGGTGGAAGTTGAATCAAAGAAGAAAGCATGGTTAGATTTACTAGCAACCAAAGCTGGTAATTCTTCTGGTATGAATGATGAGATTGAAAGAAAAAAGGCAGAATTTAGACGTCTAAATAAGAGAGTAAAAGAAGTTGTTAAAAGGAAAAAGAAAGAAAGAATGGATAAGAATGATAGAAGGATATCTGATAATTTCCAGGCTAACATAAAAATGTTCTGGAAACCCGTAAGAACTGCCAGGGGAAATACAAAACAGCCTCTAATGAATGCTATAAGAGACGAGAATGGATGTATTCTGAATGATGAAGTTTCGAATTTAAACAGATGGAAGGAATACTTTGAAAGCGTGTTTATGAGTGAAGAGTCGTCTGAATTAAATGAACTAGAAATTCCGAAAGAAGTGGAAAGGGGTATGGAGATAAGTGTAGATGAAATAATGAAAGCAATGAAAAGCATGAAAGCAGGTAAGGCAGCTGGATATGATAGAGTATCACTCGAGATGCTAAGGGCTGGAGAGGGAGTGGTGGCAGGCCTGCTGTACACCTTGTTTAATTTATGTTGGGAATTAAAACGGGTACCGGATGACTAGTGTAAAGCAGTTATAGTACCAATATATAAAGAAAAAGGGTCACAGCGGGACTGCAAAAACTACTGTGGAATCAGCTTGCTTAGTATTGTGGGTAAACTGTATGCTAAGGTGTTAATTGAAAGAGTTATGAAAGAAACTGATGGAAAAATTTGGGATGTGCAAGCGGGTTTTAGAAAGGGAATGGGGTGTACAGATCAAGTATTTTCCATGCGCATGATTGCGGAAAAGTTTTTGGCCAAAAACCAGAAAGTTTTTTGTGCGTTCGTGGACTTGGAAAAGGCTTATGATAGAGTGAACAGGAATGTGTTATGGCAAACACTGAACTCATATGGGTTGAGCGCTGGTTTGATAAAGGCATTAAGGTCTCTTTATAGGAACTCTAGTGCTTGTGTCGGGATCAATGGGGTCTACTCGGACTGGTTTGGCATCCAAAAATGTGTCAGACAGGGCTGTGTAGCTTCCCCTTGGCTGTTCAACCTATTTATGGACAGGTGTTTGCAAACTTTGAAAGATGAAGAATGTGGGTTAAGAATGGGCGAGTTAACCGTCAAATGCCTTTTGTATGCCGATGATCAAGTCATATTTGCGTCATCGGCGGCTGAGATGCAAATGATGGTTACATTAATGAACTGGGAATTAAATGAAAGGGGAATGAAAGTGAACGCAAGTAAGACGAAAGTGATGGTTTTTGAAAGAGAAGAAAGCAAAACGGTATGTGAAATAAGAATAGAAGGAGAGTTAATTGAGCACGTGGATGAGTTTGTGTATTTGGGATGTGTATTTATTAGGGATGGTAGATATGATAGGGATATAGAACGACGAGTAAATGCAGGGAATAGAGTGAATGGGGCACTACACTCTATTGTGAAGAACCAGAATGTGTCAAAAAAGGCACGTATGGTAATTCATAATGCTGTGTTAGTCCCTACTTTAATGTATGGTAGTGAAATCTGGGTGTGGCAGAAGAAGCACGAAAGTAGAATAAATGCTGTAGAAATGCGGTCTTTAAGGAATATGCTAGGGTTGAATCTGAATGACAGGGTGAGAAATTGCGTGATAAGAGATAAATGTGGTATGCAAAATGATGTTGTGACCAGGATTAAGAAAGGAATGCTTCGGTGGTTTGGTCATGTAGAAAGAATGAATGAGGAAAGAGTGACAAAGCAAATTTATATGGCAGATGTGAACGGCCGAGTCGGGAAGGGACCCCTAGAAAAAAGTTTATCGACCAAATTGGCGATATTTTGAAAAGGGGCCACCTTAGAAGTACCTTTAACCGGCGAGCATGTATGCGTAGATATATGGATGTAAAGGAGGCGAAAGAGGTATGTCAGGATCGTGCCAAATGGAAGTCCGTAGTCTCTGCCTACCCCTCTGGGTGACAGGCGTGAGTGTTTATGTATGTATGTATATGTATCTATTTTTTAATCTATTATAAATGGCTGTTTAATTTTATTTTGTTTAGTTATAATTAATTTTTTTTTTGGCTGAGAAAATCCGGAATTTTCGGTCGGGTCGGGCTTGAGCGGCCTTCTAAAAATATACTTTACTAAATACAGATACATTTTTCCTCACAGGCTCACAACGGACTCAGCCGCCGTCGTTTGTGGGTTACTGTATCGTTTGTTTACAGCGGCTCGTGATGAAAATATCGACCGCTGTAAAAATGCAAAATATTCCAAAAACCAAATTTGATACATACTTGACCAACGTAAGATATTATTATTAGTTTTATAATCACATATTTTCATTACAATATATTGTTCAGATAAAACTATGTACGTAGGATTTATATATTACTTTGGTGAATGTAAAATTAAAATAATGGATACGACTAGATGAAAATTTTTTTGAAAACGATATAAAGTTGATGAGATTTTTTTTATTAACGGGTCAGGTAAAAACAATAGTTTTACGATAATGCCTGAGTACAAATACCTAAAAATTAAAGTAATATTAAAGTTGATTTCTGATCGTTTTAAGATAATTCTGTTAAAAGTTTTTTCAATTAACAATATAAAAAAATTGAATCTCAATAATGTAGAAAAATAAAATATAAAATTTTTCTATCATTGATTGAATTTTTTTTCTACATTTTCATGATCATATGTGCATTACGAGGAAAATACAATAGTGCACGAACTTTTGTATTTTCCAAACTTTTTATTGACTTTTGACATAAAATTATTGTAAAATTAGAAGCAAGAAGAAATTAGAAGAATTAACCTTATTACTCTTAGTAATAAGGTTATTTGTGAAAACTGTGTGTGTACTTAAAATACTTAAAAAAAACTACGTATAACATGAGTGCTTAAGGCATGCACATTTGGACTTACCAAAAGTTTTTTGCTCTATTAAAACAGTTTAAAATTTTCAACTGGACATGTATACCAAAAAGTATAGGAGATAGCAAAAATAACGGTTCGCGTGACACTATGATGTTTTATTTCAATTTTCTCTATAATTTAAAACGATCGACAGGAACGTATTTCGCTAGAGGAAATGAGATTAAAATGTATCGCCCGTGTTAATAGCGAGACGTGCAAGATCGCACCTGTGTAACGTACGAAAGAAATGAGTATTTTACTAGCAATTTATGCAAGACTATTAATCTGGAAATGACGTTATTTCCTAAGAGTCCATGACACGTTATTGATTAGACGAGTAACAAAGAGATATCTGATGGTAAGTGGATGCTGTGGCCCAAAGACATCTACACTGGGCCTGATTTACCCACAGGCTAACTAGGTTGGAGCCTAGGGCGCAAGGTTCGAGGGGGCCTTGAGCTTGCCTTTGCAAGCACCACTTATGTACAGAATAAAGTTTGGTATAATATTCCCAATACATAATAGAGTAAGTACCGAAAGTATTTTACTTGTTGCTCTTTCTTTATTTTTTGAAGAAAACGACATGCAGATCACCTGATGGTAAATGACTACCGCCGCCCATGAACAACCGCAACACCAGACCACCACCTTTTAGAAAGGAGTAAGCTCTTTTCTTGAAGGTCCCTAAGTCGTATCGGTCCGGGAAAATCGCCGATGGCAAACAATTCCATAGAAAAGTTGTACGAGGAAGAAAACTCTTAGTAAAACGCACAGTGGTGGACCGCCAAGCATCAAGGTGTTGAGGATGATAACGTGAATTTTGACGCGATGTGCGTTCGAGAAATTTGGCGGCTGGAACTAATCCGAACAATTACTCAGAACACTCCCCGTGGTTGATGCGATTGAAAACGGAAAGGAATGCAACATCCCTACTCAGCGCCAGTGAATAGAGCCGATCAGAAAGAACACGGAAGACAACGATTCGAACCGCTCTGCACAGATTGTTTTCAAGTGGAAGGAGTTGGCACTGGGGTGCCCCGGACTAGAGATGAGAAAAATGCATTATAATAATAATACTGAATTATTTGGTTATTGCGTCACCCATCTATTCCATCCCTTCACAGGGAGAACGACTCGTTGGTCCATGCCGCAAAGGAGAAAGTCGATTTTTTAGGTTCTCTTTTAAGTCCAAAGTCCTCCCTGAACTTAAACAAGTCGAGTGAGCCTGATGGAGTCCTTTCTATGGTGCTGAAGAAGGGTGCTCTGGAGTAAGCACCGGTTCTAACTCGTTGATTCCCGTATTAGGAGTACGCTTAGGCTTAATCCAGAACATATAAAACTTTAATAATATTCTATATTTACGCGAACACTACACATTGCTTTCCAGCACCCATGGTCACGGGGGACTGAGGTGATTGTCTTGCGACGTCAGAGTTAACCCCGAGTATCTTCAGTTTTTTTATTATTACTTTTGGTCTGACTTACGCAGAATAAAATTACTGTGCTTTGAAGTTTTGCAGTGGTATGCTAGGGTTTAGTTTTAATTTTAGTAATTATAGGATTCCAAGCAGGTGGCAGTACCCAGCCTCCTTCTCTATTAAAATTAAGATGTTTTTTAATTTCAGTAATCTCATGTATCATCCTTGGCAGGAATCGACGTTCTTTCTCTAGGATTTATGGTCTATCTAAATGCGGCGCTGTCTAGGGTATTATCACATACTGCAGTTCCCGGAGCGTTGGTGTTTCACGTCAACTTTATGTTATTTTACGCGGGTTTTTATAGATCTTTTTGTTTACCCAATATAGATGACAGACCACATCCACAATCAAGCTTGTACACTCCTTCATCTAGTAGAGGAATATTACACTTTTTTACACCGGCCGTCCTAATATTTTTTGAGATCACGTCATCGAACCAAACTTGTGTCTGAAGTTGAATCTTTAATAAACTTAAATATAATATATTTTAAATATATATAATAAACTTTAATAAAATCTCGGATTGGGGACGAGTCTAGTCCAGTTTAAACTTCAGAAGACACAGGTTTGTGCATTTATCGTTATAAGGAATCCATTTTTCGTATCTTCCAGGCACTTCCCATGGTGCCACGACGATATCGAATGACGTACAGTTGCGCGTTCCCTTGGTAGGGAAGGCTAAATTGGCCTCTAAAAAGCTTGGCACGCTCAGCAAAGCGATACAGTATTTCATGCTGGCACACCGTTTGCAACTTTACTAGGCGTATGTTTGCCGTCACTTAGAGTATTGCTCTAGTCTCTGGACTGAGACACCCCAGTGCTAGTTCCTTTCCCTTGACCGCATCTAGGGTAGAATGGCCTGAATAGTCGACGACCGTTTTCTTTCTGACCGATGAGCTTCACTGGCGCTGCAAATAGATGTTGCATCCCATTGTATTTTCTATCGTATTTTCCACAGGAAGTACCTAGAAATTTATCTATTATTTCGGATTAATTCCAGCCGCTATGTTTTCTCAAAACTCATCGGGACAAAACTCACGGTACTATCCACACTATCTGGATGCTTGGCGGTCCACCAGGACTATGCCATTTACACATTTCTTGGTGGAGTCGTCTACCACCGGCAGTTTTTGGAACATACGGCTTAGAGACCTTCGAGAAACGAGCTTACGAGCAAAGCACCTGAAATTTTCCTGGTGTTGCAGTTTTTCATGGGCTGTGTTCGACACTAAACTATCAGGAAAATTGTTTTAATGTGGGCGAAACCGCGGAGTGGAAAGCTAGGAAAATATAAAAATCTAATAAACATATTCGTGGGATGGGCAAGCACAGACAAAACAAGCCGGTGGGAGGGGTTTGTAAAATCTACATTTAGCTTCGATTAAGAATCAAAATGCAGATGCGTTGCCACCCCTGAGGACTACGATGGAGGGCTCCAGTTCTCTTCACTCACCATACAAGACACAGCAGCATTAAGCTGCTATTTTACGGTGATATTCTATGAGAGCGTGGCCCTTCCTCGATCGAACCGACCCATTCGTGCTACAACAATTATATAACTGCAGCGAAGTATAAACCGTGTATGTGTGTGTGTTGTGTCGAAGTCGAATTGTGAACCTCCTATGTTTGTGACGTCGGCTAAAATGTTAGAAGTCCCTCATGGGAAGCCTATGTTCAGCAGTGGACTTGTGAGATGGGCTGTAGCTGAGCTGAGCTGAGGCTGAGCTAGTAGGCTGTAGTAATTTTAAATGAGTGAAAAACAATACTGTAAAACAACGGCGCAGTATCTATAAATTATCAGTATTTATATTTTAATCTGCATGCAACTGAATTAAATTTTAAATAAAGTCAAGCGGTATTCGGGACTCCTTTCTAGTCATCTTATCTATGAACGTGTAATTTTGGCTAGCGAAACACTGAAACACGATGTTTAAGCCCTGTGTTTTGGAAGATGCTCTGATATGAAAGAATGCTTGCACAGTAAAATATGATTACAGAATCACTAGTGTATATAATCAATCCGATTTTAAAAGATATCATTTGTAAAAATAATCTTTCATAATTATTTTCAATATTATTGTTTTATTGAGACGATGTTTCATAGCTATGCTGGCATCAGATAGATGGCGCTACAGCGTCATATACAGTCAAGTTACTAAAAATTCTGTATTTATAGACCAAAGCGATTCAATAACCATAATATATTATTTTGGTTTACTACCAAAGAAGAAGTTACAAGATCTGGGCTCGAATAGGGACGTCAAGGTCGAGTGAATAAATTTCATATTATCTAATAAGATGAAGTTAATAAATTTTGTAGTAACTATATACGGAGTAAATTTAGAGTGAAACTCTTCGGCCACCTACCGGACAGAGTAGAACGTCTGCCAAACCAAAACAAGTGACCTTAATTAACTATAAATAAATATAATAGGTACACATATCAGAATACTAGCGTAGCGAGACCTACAAAATTATTTTTAATAAGCTTTTAATTCCACTTAGACCAAACGAAATGTCATGTCTTAAAATACTTTAATATAGTAATCAACACTCCATATGATGTACCTATATATATTTTTAGTATCTTGAGAGTTTTAATAATAATGGATATAGGTACAGTTACAGCTGGTAATGTTTATGATTTTCTTTTAATATGAAAATTATTTCCGATTAAATATATAACGTATGAAAACAAATTACACATCATACAATTCTAATAAATAATACTTGCTTTTAAAAAGGATTTACATAGGGCAGCCTAAGCGTCTTAAGGCATTCTCTGCCAGTCTATAATGATAACGGATAAAAATCGTAGATACAATGACACCGTATTATAATTTCGCTCATGTATTATATCGCCGCTTACCATTGTATACCGTCATGAAATCAAGGTTACTGGCGTGTAAATTCATTTTTCCGCTGACAAAAGTAATAAATGTGGCTATCTGTTCACTCTCCCCATTCAAACGCCGCTGGTAATGAATCGTTGCATAAAAGGCATAACCAAGTGGAAACGACGCGCGACGCTGGTGCCCCCTACGCCCGGCGTCCCCGCGTTAATGCGTTTAGGTCTGACTGGCCGGGACACCGCGTCAGCAGTTACATCAGTCGGGGAATCTTTGTGCCATTATTGCCATGTCCATACGCTACAAGCCCTTATTATATTATTTAAAATCAACAAGAGTTTTATTTTAAATTAAATTTTGAACTCACCAGCATTAAATATAATCTACCTCTACTATGATATAATTCAAGAGAAACTGTTTGCATATTATACACTAAAGTAAACCAATAAATTATTATTATTATTATTGTAACAGCCATTCGCAAGTCCATTGTTGAGCTTCCCCGAAGGTATTCTGCCACAAAGTATACTGAGCCACCTGTATTCATCGACTTCCTGCATCTCTTACCAGGCCGTCACTCCTTCTAGTGGGGGGCCGCCCCACACTTCGCTTACGCTTACAACATCGGGTGTCGGTTCTTCAAGCTATATGGCCAGTTCATTGCCAGTTCAGCTTACTGATCCGTTGGGCTGTATTGGTTACACTGGTTCTATTGCGAATGTAATCATTTCTATCACGCAAAGAAACTCCGAGCAGAGCCTTCTCCATAGCTCGCTGAGCGACATTGAGCTTTATCTAAGTAAAAAAATTGGTTTATTTTAATTGCATGTAGACAGAATTTACAAATTAATAGTTGAAAGTTACACGGTCCCACTGTGCTTCTGTGCGGGTATACTCATCGATGATAAGTATCAGCAAAAGTTAACCTCAGAAAAATGTTCATAATTATGTATTTACAGTAGTATAATTAATCAATAAATACTGTAATTATTTATCAATTAATATATTATAAATAGTTTAAATACCCTTTGCATTTAACAATTAAGTAATTAACTATTTACTATGCTATACGGTATTTCACCACTGACTTTGCCTTTGTAATTCATTGTCAGACGCATGTTTTCCTGAATGAGAAAGTTTCAAACGCCGACTGCAACAGTAGGTTTTGAAATATTTAAATGCAACCAAGTAAAAATTCTAAAGCTTCATTATACTGAATATTATAACACATATTGTATGTAAAGAAACAGAAATAATAATTTTTATTTTAAAATAACCGTGTCCTAAAAAATAAGCGTTCGAATTAAATTTTACAGTACGAAAGCAACCCGGGCTCAATGCCCGTCGGTATCAATGAACAAAATATTTTAAGTAAGCTTGAATTTAAATAATAACTAGTCATTAGTTTTTTCATACGTTTCTGTATACACATAAAATGCACATGCACATAAAATGAAAATGTATGAAATTTGGGTACTACTAACGTTACCTTCAAAAAGTTATCTGTTCCTATAGAACGTTCCCCTCGTTCAGTACGTTCAGTTTATTGTACCGCTAATGCACCCCAAACACGATGCCTGTTATTATGTGATGTAACTTAAAATGGTGTAATTATTGTTTTGTCACAGTAAATCTACACCCCATAATGTATACTATAATTAGTTTTGTCTTGTAATGTCTTATATCTAGTAATTAGTATTTTTCTTTTATGTTCTTTATTTAAATATCCTTTTATTATTCTTCCTACTGTATGCAGTAACTATGGGTCATACTGGTTTGCGCACCAACCTCGGCAAATGCTGATGAGGAGGTGAAGGAAATATATGAGTTGAGAAATATACTGTGTTAATGGGAGACTTAAACGCAAAACTAGGCACAAGAGAGAACGGTGAACAGTGAAAGTAGGGAAACTCGGATTAGCTCAACGGATCCCAAGAGACCAGTAGCGACCAGGGGTCTAGAAGCGGCTCCACAGAAAGTGGACCTGGTCAAGCCCCGACGGTTCGACGAAAAACGAGACTGACTCATACAATTATGATGTCCAGAGATCGGCTCTTACGACACTAATGAGATGACATGGGCTAATGGGTTCTCTTACGCTGCCTCTACACGGTGAATAATAATACATTCTGACATCAATCTAAAAATAATTAAAGAAAAAACAATTGAAATTACGTTAAAAATTCGCAGTTAAGCTTTCTATGAAAAGAAAATCGAAGAAAAATTCGCTGATGAGACTAAACGTTTAATTTCGAGTCGTTCCATGCAGGTTTCCTCGGCTTTTCGAAGACAGCAGTCCTGAATCAGACGTGAAGAGCAGGGTGCGAGCTCAGGGGGTGTATTGCGTAGATCACAATATGCACTCGAACATTCCCCACTATGAATACCTATAGTACTCAGAGAGGAATGCTAGGACTTCTTAATTAATTAATTAAAGCCCGAGAAATGAGTGGGTCTTTAATAAAGCCGCCTATTGTTCTGTATATCAGTTTCATGACTTATTTCAAGTTTTGCACTTGTTGCCTTCAAGAAATTCTTAATTTTTTTTAAGAAATTAATTTTAAATATTATTCTTTACTAGTAATAGAGATATTGAATATACTGTTTTAAAAGGTAAATAACACCTGACTTATTTATTTTGTATGTGTAATAAGTGTACAAACGCAAAATATTACTTACAAAATATTTTTTTAAAGTTCGGCCCTGTAAAATACGTGGAGGGGAGGGTAGCTATTACACCCTACGAAGCCCACCCTCTCTAATTGATTTACAATTGTCGGATAAATTTGTTTCCCGACTACCTCGTAATCGCGAATGCATGTCTGGCATACAATATATTATGAACAATAAGTCATTTCAATGGTGAAAACTTGTGAAAAATATTTAATAACAGAAAAAGGATTTCGAGTTCACTTGAACATCGTTTTAGTTTACTTCGACAATAAAAAAAAGATAAGGATTAAGGATAAAGGATTTGTTTTATAGATTAGGATGACAAACGAGCACACAGTCCACGTAACGGTAAGTGGATGCCGTGGCCCATAAACTTATTCTCGATTAAGAATCAAAATGCAGATGCGTTGTCACCCGTGAGGACTAAGATGGAATACCTCTTTTTCAGAAAAAGGGTCTCCGGTTCTCTACACTAATCACTAACCATACGAAACACAGCAACATTGAGCAGTCGAGCCGACCCATTCGTGTTACAACTATAATAAAGTTGCAGTGTAGCTCTACCATGTAATAAAGCAATGAAGAGGCATCGCAATTTAAGGTCATTTATACACCTGGTACAATTTTATATATAATTGTACAACCAGTGCGTGTTGCCAGTGATGACTTACGGATCTGAGACGTGGTCCTTCACTGCTGGCCGTATGAGGATGCTCAAGGTCGCTCAGTGAGCTATGGAGAGGGCTATGCTAGGGGTTACCCTGCGTGATAAGCTCAGAAATGAGGATATCTACAGCAGAACCGGAGTAACCGACATAGCTCAACGGATTAGTAAGCTGAAGTGGCAATGGGCCGGCCATATAGCTCGAAGAACCGATAACCGATGAGGAAAAAAGGTTCTCGAGTGGCAGCCTCGTACCAGTAGGCGTAGTGTAGGGCGACCCCCCACTAGATGGAGTAACGACTTGGTAAGACATGCAGGAATTCGATTGATGCAGGTGGCTCAGATACAGTGCTTTGCGACATTACTTGGGCCAGGACTTTGTTCAGCAATGGACTTGTGAAGGGCTGTAATGATAATGATGATGATGATGATACATCTGGTAACAGTATTCTTCATCATCATCAGCCCGTCACAGTACGCAGCTGTACACGGGTCTTACCGTTGTAAGAAGGATTTCTTGTTATCCCTACACTTAGCAGGTGGATCTATGTTCTTATTTCCCAAAGCTCTTGCACCTTTGACGCTACTCCTCATGCTGTTCTACTACGACAATATAATAAAGTAGGTCTCAGATCATCTGATCTTTCTTATGTGCAAAATTAAATATTTATAACGTCATTGGTCATGATGATATTTTAGGATCATTATCATAAATAATTTACAACTGGATATGCTTGTAGATTCGAAGTTTCTTTACGATTATTCGTAATAGCTATAATTTGAATTTTCATTTCATTTCCTATCTAATGTATTACTTAGAATAGATGTTATTATATTAGTTTGGTGTTTTAAAATCTGACCAGAAATTTATTTAAAAATTTTCATCGTATAGATGCAAGTTCACAGTAACAGCGTCAGTAGGAAAAATGTCCCCATTGCATTTAATATTACAATATTAAATGCAAAAGAGCCGTGTTAACTCAGGGGCTTAACGGTCGCTGTAAATTTCACAGTACGCGAGCAACCCGGATTCGATACCCGAAAACATCATGAAGAAACCTGCATGTCTGAGGAATAAGAAAGAAATATTTTATAGACATGTAACTTCACGTGTACGCCGACACGCATTGGGGCAGCACGACGGACACTTCCTTGCCCTAAAACCCTCTCAGAAATGAGAGGACACCTGTGCCCAGCAGTGGGACGTTTTGAGGCTGTAACTTTACTTTATTTAAATGCAAAAACTAATTACTTTTTCCATGAATTGATTGTCTAAGTTTTTAGTACTATTATGCATAACTCGAACTGAACTAAACCTGTCAATATACAATCTTTACAACGACATATCTCGCTCTATTAATAACATCGGAGGTAAAAATAAATCAACCGAACGATCTCACATTTCGACACTGGGAAACATAATAGAGTTATGACAAAAATGGCGAAGTAAGCTAAGAAATATCACTTGGTGAACCCGAGACGCTTGTTAGCGTCTCCTTCTTTATTTATGGGCAGATTTATTTTATGACCGTGGATACAGACCAAATCGGATGAGGAAGATTGCGAAGGAATAAAATTATTATCCGTTTCATTTTGGCAGATTTAATACCCTAAATGTCTTTTATCAATACTAAAGAAAATCTAATATTGATAAATACATATATATCTTAAAATATACATCTTTCTTCGCTTATCAATATTGGATAATTTTCTCTTCTTCTCTAATGTCTTAATCAAAATTTAGACATATTTTTTAAATAAATTTTCTATAAATAACAGTTTAACTATCAATTCATGATTAGTGTCTATGTCGCAGCCAAGTAGCTTATTTAGTCGTTTAATCAACAGAATTTTTACTAAACGGCACCAACTTCTGAGAGAATGAAATTATGAAGGTGACCATGCCATGTAATATCATTGGCCTGTGTCTAATTATGCGCTCTATATTATATAAACGGACGCGGCTTTAGGGTGGCTCAAGGTAGAGCCATGCTGCAGCTTTGTTATGGATGGGGTAGGACCATGCTTTCACAGTATACCAGTGTAAAATAGCAGCTTAATGTTGCTGTGATTCGTATGGTGAGTGTAGATAATCAGAGACCTTTTTACTGGAAACAAGGCATTCCATCTCAGCCTTCAAAGGTGACAACGCATCTGCATTTTGATTCCTAATTGAGGATAAATGTGGATGTCTTTGGCCCACAGCATCCAATTACCACCAGGTGGACTGTGTGATTGTTTGTCACCATTATTCTTTAGAAAGAAAACCGCACCATAACCCACTGTCTTTATATTACAAGATAGGTGAAATATTGAAACATTGGCTGAATATCATTCAAGCCGCTTATTGAACGCCGCCATTTAGTAAAAAGGCTAAGCTGTTGGCTGAACGGCTAATTAAGCTAATTGACTGCGACATATATGTACATAGTAAGCGAAATAGAAAGCAAAGATAGAAAAAGCCAAATTTTCACGACTAAATTGAAAAAAGAAAAATGCAATTTAAGAATCAAATATTTCCAAAAATGAAATTCTATTTCCTTTGAGAGTTTATAAAATATAAAAAAGAAGGCAAACAAAACATCGTGTCGTATTTGCGATGATATTTGGTTCGTAGATTCTTATTCTCTTTGTAGGGGTCTAATCTGTCCGCTCGAGGGATTCTCACGTTTTGGATCGACCTCTATTGTTTCTTGATTTTCCTAGCTCACAATGTTCCCGCCGATTTTGTTACATGCACATAAAATGTGACAATAAGACTACTACTTAAAAATAACATCTGTTGCAGTAATACTACTTACACTAGTAGTATTACTAAGAGTAAGAGATACTGTAATTACGAAGATGTGATTGTAGTCTAACTGTTTAAACTATTCTAGACAAACGGAGGTCTATGTTTCATTACCCGCGGAACATCTCAATATTTTTTTACATAGAAGAGCTATGATCTAAGCATTATGGCTGTAGTTTAGGACCACTTTCTCACAGAATACCAGTATGAAATAGCAACACGCTACTGCTGTTTATCATCGTTTTCTATGGCAAAAACCTTAATGCACTAAAACTACTTACTTACTTACTTACTTATCTTCACGCACAATCCCTAACGGGGTAGCCAGAGAGAACAGATCGCCAAGTGTCACGATCCTTACATACCAAAACTAGTATATTTAACGCCTTGTGGACAAGGCGGCGGGTGTACGAACTACTTATATTACGTCGTTAGCATCACAGGTATCGATGGTGAATCTAAATTAAAAAAATAGTTCGCTATCTACATGCCAAGAAGAAGGAAATACAGAAGAAGGAATTTGGATTATTCATCAAAACCAGGTGACATCAGTTCAGAATTGGAAGCAATAAGTTAAAAAATGTGCCACTCAGTGAGTTTTCAGGCTTTATGTATTATGTTATTATTAGATTGCTGCAAAGTTGTCATTTCATCTTGCTCAGAAGCGGCCCACTCTACAACATTGTTTGTACAACCTTGAATACTACACCAAAATACGTTAAACTAATCAGTATTCTATTTTAAGTTTCATTGACAATCTTCGTTGACCACCTACATCTATGATTGTAGAGGAAGGATTTTTTATACTACAAACTATTTGAATCATAGCATCACACCCAGAATTCAAATCCAGTCCTGAAGCATTTTCCTCTCCATTTTAGTTTGCATAGCGATATATTTTATTTTATTTAAAAAAAGAAAACAAGAAAACGCCCATACTTCATATATAATTCGTAACAATAAAACACTTTTACGCCAGAACTCGAACTGTAAGTGATGTCAGCAAGCTTTCTATAGGCTGTAAATAAATTGAAGAAAACACTCGACGAAGGAAGATCCTAACAAATCCCCGTTTAATCCCGGTAAGAGCGTTTTGAAATCCAGGTTAGTTGTAAATATCAATTACGCAAATACCCGGGTTTAGGGTGTAATGCTTTTCACGGGGCACGAATGAATTGTATGCGTTTAAGGGTGAGAAGAGTGATAAAATAAAACGGTCGCTTCAATAATGTAATGTTATTCAATTTAACCCAGTTTTCGAAGACTGTATTTAATAGAATAATAGGTATTGCAGTTCTTTATTTCTATGAGTAAACTAGACGTACCTAGAATTTACCTAAGACAAATAAGCTATGCAGTGCCGTAAATAGTTATGCTGTTATTTACATATATGCGCCTATAGTAGATAATAACTTCTTGCTCTTATATTCGTTTTTTGTGTTTGTGTTTTTTTAACTCTTCTAAGCCAGTATTTATCCTTTCTCCCACCTGACGCTAAGCGGTGACGCAGCTGAAGATGATAAAGGGCACACTAACTTAACAAAAGCCTATTCACTCTTTCCTTAAAGGCACATTGTAATGATATGGAAAGATAAATGCTGGCAACTTATTCCACTCCTTCCCTGTACGCATGACGAACGATGAAGCACAAGTTTGGTTCGAAAGCGTAGTAAGTTGACAAAAAAAGGTTGGAGAATGACCGAGTGTCTAGTTATATGGATGGTGGAAGGGAGAGAAAATAAAGTTAAATTAAAAATGTTAATATCTATACAAAACTGAAGTGTTTGTCTGTAATATTAAATTAACTGGCTTCTATTAATTTCAGAAGCATATTTACATTCTACTAAGAAATAATTGACCATTTTTTTTAATTTTCTCTGCCTTTCCGAGCTAATCTTTAGAATGGCTGAACCGTTTGTAATGAAACTACACAAACAGATAGAAACAGATGCCAGGAGGGATCTAGGCTATTTATCCGATAAACGTACAGTTTTTAAACTATAAGTTGTTAAAATATTTGGTCTTTTATATCTTATATTTTTATAAACTAGTTTCAGAGAGCACGAGGGATCTGTGACAGAAAACATCTGGCCGCCGAGCTGCAGCATGTAAAACAAGTGTTGCAAGACAACAAGCTTCGGATCCCGCGCCTACGTCACAGTGACCGAGTGAAGCCGGCCACAGTCGAGCGTGTGCCTGCTGTACTACCATATGTCAGAGGAGTCACAGACAAGGTTGGCTACATCTTGAGGCAAGCTTCCATTAAAACATACTACAAGCCGCCGAAGAAGATTAGTCAATTTTTACCATCCGTCAAGTGTAATATTCCTCTACAAGATGCAGGAGTGTACAAGTTAGATTGTGAATGTGGTCTCTCTTATATAGGTCAAACAAAAAGATCCATAAAAACCCGCGTGAAATAACATATAGCTGACGTGAAGCACCGACGCTCCGGGAAGTCTGCAGTCTGTGAACATGTTCAAGATCGTCCCCACCATTACATCAGATTTGATAAACCACAAATCCTCGCAAAAGAACACCGATTGCTACCAAGTCATCCTTGGTGGATACGCAGGCTATTGAAATTAAAAAACATCCTAATTTCCACAGTGAAGATGGTTGGGTGCTGCCATCTGCTTGGGATCCCATAAAATCTGAAAATTAAACCTAAACCCAAGCATACCACTGCAAGGACTTCAAGATACTGTAAGTTCGTTTTGCGTAAATCGGACCAAAAATTAATATTCAAAAACTGAAGGTAGCAGGGCTAACAAAGACATTGGGACGTCAACCATCTCAGTCCCCCCCCGCCGTGACCATGGTTGCTGTAAAGCACCCGAAACGGCGGGAATTAAAAATAAGTAAAATCAGTTAAATAAACGCGATAGAATCCGTAAATTTAGTTTTATTCAATAAAATTAGGTGTCTTACCTAGTTTGAACTGCCTCAATTGCTGATCGCTAATTCAAGCTTTACAACTTTAACAAACACAGCAACTTAACAATATCATTAAAGTTAACAGAATTTTAATGACAGAGGTTTCACAATAAATAGAGACAATTTGATTACTCTTTTTATTTACAGAAATTATCTACAATTTGTACAAAAGAGGGCAATCGAATGAATGTCAAATGAATGTTGAATGAATGTCCCCTGAGCATTCTTTCATCAAATATAATTTTGTCGAGAATCGGAAACAATCGTGTAGCTAATTTTAATATTCGCATCGCAAGTCCCTGAGCATCTATTGATTTTCCGTCAATATGGCAGAATAATATTAGGCAACTAATGATAAAAAGACGTTTTCATTTTGAGAAGTGAACTTTAAAGAATGCTTTACTTATATTTTGTATGTAGTTAGGACGCGGGGTAGGTATTGATATACTTAAATTAACGACTATATTATATCTTAGCAATTGCTTTATTTTTTTATGGAATAAGGGTGTCAAACGAGCACATATTCCACCTGATAGTAAGTGTCAACTCAATTAAGAATCAAAATGTAGGTACGTTATCACCCTGAGGATTAAGATGAAATGCCTCGTTTCCAGTAAAAAGGGGTCTCCGGTTCTCTACACTAGCCATACGAAAGACAGGAAGATTAAGCCGCTATTTTATGCTGGTATACTGTGAGAGCATGGTCCTACTCCATCCATAACAAATCTGCAGCATGGCTCTACCTTGAGCTACCCTAAAGCCGCGTACGTTTTTATAATATAGAGCGCATAACCCCAGTCGAGGTGACCCATTTGTGCTACAACAATAAAATAGCTGCAGCGTGGTTCTACTATGTAAACATATAACGTATACATTATGATCCAAATAAATCGAATCTACCTATTATACTCGTATATTTGTAACTTGCTGTCGGTGGAATAGTGGCGTATGCACCGAGCACGTGGTAAATTAGCACTTAAAATTGCCATTAACAATTTCATTGGCCGGCGGGGATCGAACCCGGGTAAAAAAATTTGTATTCTCTAACAATCTGAAAATAATTACAAGCTTGGCATAATTTCATACCTCGATCTAACAATATCATGATATATAAAGATACACTTTCATCAATTGTGGAAGAAAAATAGCTTTGATTTTCCTCGTGATTATTTAATACTATCCGAAAATAACCCCAGAACATCCACTGCCACATCATAAAAATAAATTGGGCATACCTGAGACGTAATAAAATCCCCCGAGACGGCTGTTGGGGACATGGGAAAACGTATAAAATAAAAGTATGACTATGACAAATCAAAGCTGCTCATACACGCGTATGTTTCTCTATACATGTGACAGTACGTTTGCACTGAGAAACATCCAACACGTAATGTTAAATATGAAACAAATCGCATAAAATAAATCACACAACATGTTTTGTTGATGGTAGCATTCGCACTTACAAAAACTGTGTAAATTTTTCAACAGATATTCAAACTTATCTTTCAACATGACAATATTTCTACAAATTTATTTTCAAACATTTTGTTTCTGTAGTTATAAAGATATAATATAGTTAAAATATATAATAAAGAATGCTGTCAAACATATTTCACTACAACATGTTATTTAACTATGCAAACGCTTTTTGATACATTGACAGAAAACAGTGTTTAAAACATGTTTATTTGTGAAAATCGCGTCAGTGCAAACTCACGGTGAGCGAGACTCGTGACAACAACTATGAAAAATTTTGCTACTGCAATGGAATCAATGCGACTTCATTAAACCAACATGTTTATCGTATTGCATACTGGAAATTTACAATTTTCAACCTATTGAGGAAGCAAAAATATATATGTAGATTGAAAATGTATGAAGAACTATTGTTAAATCTCAAACTATTATTTGATTGTGCAAAACAAACTAGTATAAAAAGCAATCAAAGGTAGAATTTAGTGTAATGTATTTGAATAGCATCTAACCATTCCGTTATATTATGAGTTTATGGAGATAAATGTAATGAAATTGGATACGAGACGTTCTAAACTAATAAAAAATAAACGTCTAACAAAAATTTAAATTTAAAAACTAAAAGGAATGAAATAATTTCTACATAATAACGTCTAAAGACGGTGCTAAATAAAAAAGTGTACAAACATTTAAAATCACAACTTTAAAAGAAATATGGACATTATTTTATTGTTTATTTTTATTGAAGTCAGTTTTAACTTTTTTAAGGTTTAATTTTTACCCTTTTGAGTTTACGACAACAAAAAAGAAAATGCGATAGAAACTTTTGTCTTTTTTTTCTTGCATTATAAATTATATTTCAGTTTTTGTTACAGCTTATTGAAATTCTACTGTTGAACATGTCTCCCCCATAGATTGCCTCATATTTGCAATAGTTGTCACGCTTTGCAAATGGGTTGGCAACGGAAGTTTTTATTATTTTAGTCGTGATTAGGAAGACGCTGCTGGAGGAGATGGGCTCCTGGTTTTTATTCCTAAAGATTTTTTTCTTATATCTCTGCACTTATAAAATCCCTGACTTTAAGTTAATTTGTAAAAATATTAAATAGATATTCAATTATTTATGCTGTGAAATTGCAAAACGGATAAATGTCAGAAGAGATGAACCTTTTGAATGTCAAAGCTAAATTAAATTAAATATACAATACAACATACATACGACTCAGGACCGTGTTCATTTATAGAATAAGGGTGATAAACGAGCACACATTCCATGCGATGGTTAGTTAACGCAGTGGCCCATAGACACCGCTTCAATTTCATCCATCTTCAATTAAGAATCAAAATGCTGAGGCGTAGTCATCATTGAAGACTAACATCGAATGCCTCATTTCCGGAAATAAGAATAGGTTCTCTACACTCAGCATACGAAACACAGCAGTATTAAGCTGCTATTTTACGTTGGTATTCTGTGAGAATGTGCTCCTTCCCCGGTCGAGCCAACCCAATCGAGCTATAACTATAATAAAGCTGCACCGTGTCTCAACTACGCGCGCTATGTGACGTTCTTTGCTGGTGGCCTATGTTCAGCAGTGAACTCGTGAAGATGATAATGAAAATGATGATACATTTTACAATTATTTATAAATGAATATTATATTTATTATCTTTATTGTGGAACTAACGATACGCCCCCGCTCCACACGAGTAATTTCTGGGTCTTGACAAAAGCGCCACCTACTGTATCCAATTTTAAATCTTAACTATCGTGATATATATATATATATATATATATATATATATAAATGGCTATGGTATTTATTATACTACTAAAGTAAATTTGATAAAGCATAAAATTTCGAGAAAAGGTTAAGTATTAGCTAAAATCAAGAAGGTTATTAAGGAATATAAATTGACTTTTGCTATTGAATTTGAATGAAATTAAAGTCCCTTGATATTGATAATTTTATATTTACTTACTTAAACTTAATTTGGGATAACTATGAAAATAAACTTTAACGAAGAAAGTTAAATCAAATAACTCATCTTGTAGATTTTGTGTTTACATGCATTTTTTTAAATTAAAAAATATATTAATAAAATATTAAACAAAATTATTACTTATTTTATCAAACGAAAATGGATATATAAAGAGCTTAAAAAGGCTGATTATGCTCCATCTGCTGGTCCAGTTTCCCTCGGTCGACTCTCACGACACTCATGGGATGACACAGCGTAGTGGTTAAACTTACGTCACTGTTACAGACCACGCTCTTTGTATATTGTATCCAACTTCAGTCGTAGCACCAACTGAGGACTTACACCACACAGCAAAGGTTGTAATTTACGATCAGAGCCTATCATAAGAAAATACCGTTATTTCAAGTGTCTTTTTGTAGGTACTTTGTCACCTCTTACGACAATCGTGATATGTGGTAGTGGATATTGATTATACAAAGTTAACATATTTCCCGAGATGTGTACTCCTATCCTATATATAAGAGTCGCATAGACTAACAGTACTGAATCAGACACTGGATATCCTATATACTGAATCCAAGATGAAGCGGTACTGGACCACATTTTTTGTCGCAAACTTAATAAAATCACCAGTAAAATATTATCTTTTACTAATGGAATCAAACGAAAAATCTTTACAAGTGTTCTGTTTTTTGCTGTTTTTGTCATTATTTAGGTGTATTGTACTTTTGATTATAAAAAAATAAAAATGTTACAGTCAGTTTTATACGATGTTTTTCTTTTCAAATTCATCTAGAACGGTGTAATTCCTTAAAAAATTTATTAAGGAGCTGAGATCATATGATTAATATATCTAGGAAAATATATTTAAGAAATCCCCACAATATAGACTTATTAATATTGTTGTTTTGCTATCCATTATTCTTAAGCACACAATTATGTAATTATTTGTATATAAATGATCAGAATGTACTGATAGAATTAATTAAGGTAAAAAAATAGAATACTTGATTATTAGATTTAATTGCACGCGAGCTTATTGTAGTATTTCTTTAGTAGCTTTTTGTTCCGATATTCTTCTATAGTACAAAATGGTGCGTAAAAATACGTGCTAATCCTGTTGATTAATGACGTTTTAAATTTAAAGCAAAATAACAGCGAAAATAAATGTAGCTTATAAAATGTTGTATTTATTATTCACATAATATATGAAATAATACGCGTAAATAAACTTTTGATGATGATCAATAAAAGGGTGTTAATTTTTAAACAATAACTACTCTAATACTTTATAGTTGGCATTTATTAAATTTTCCGATCGGCATGGTTTCGACCGGTTCTAGTATATATGTGTCCAGCTCCTCCATTTAGATAACTATCTACATAATCAGCTAAATGCAGAAGTATATTTAATATGAAAAAAATGTTAAATTAGTTAACCAGTACTTACAGCAGCCAACGCCAGAACATTTTCCTAGTAGTTTTCTTCGTAAGGAATCAACAGGTTATATCAGGATTCACACCCTAGTCGCGCCCTAAGCAATTTACCACCTTATCCTCAACATTAAAAGGGCCGTTTTCAATTATCACTCTCAAGGGAAACACGTCGGTAAAAGAAACCACCTGTGGATATTCCAAATAAAATATAATAATAGAAATTCACTAAAATGTATTTTGAAAAAATCATGTAAAAGAGATAAAAGCTCCGTTTGATAACAACTAGCAGAATTTTCATATCAACCAAATTCACTTTTTAAGAAATTACTTACAAAAAGTAGAATTGTTCGGTACTAATATAATACTAACTTGAAATGTCGTATTTTATATGAAGCAAGGAAACGGTAGTGACGTCACGGGAGCTGATATCAAACTAGCCAGAAATGCGTGCTACGCTCCCTCTGTCCTCTGTCAAAGAGAGATTCTGCAATATTTTACTTTCTTTTGTTCCTGTTATGTTCATATTACATGTAGGCTTATTACTTGTGCTCCACTTATGTAAAATTAATTACTGATTCGATCTAGTATACACTACTAGTATTTACTTATTTGACGGAATGTAATGAATTAATTTAAACAGATGTTTATTTTAATACAATACATCCATATTCATAACTTACATCCCTCGTATTACAAGGATACAAGCAAGTACATACTCAGAATGGATTTAATCGCTTATTTTTGAATACGAACAAGAAGGTTTTATAAACTTGTTGCGCTTTCCCTTCTGCGATAAATTTATATTTGAAGCAACAGTTACGTTACAGCTTAGGACTCAGGATGTGTCAGTACATAGTATATTCTCTTGTTGACTATCTCCTATCCCAAATAAGACTATCACTTTACAGTGGTTAATTAGAATATCGGTAACACTAATACTGATATTCCATGCACTAGTAATAACCTATCTATATATAACACAAAAAAGTTTCTACCTATGTCCTCTATAGACTTTAAAACCATCCAATCCAATTTTAACGAAATTTTTTGTGTGTTTGGATGGCTTTGATGGTTTATATTTAGATTTTGAGCTGGTAGGTGGCGCTGTTATCGAGGTCCAGAAATCACCCGTGTGAAGTAGGCGCGGATCACTAGTGAATAATATACAAGTATGCGCTAAAGTTTGAGTAGTCTAGTACTGCTATCGACCTACCTTTAAGAATAATACAAAGAATAATTAGGCTTGCCCAACAGTCAATTTTAGACGATAATGACGAGAACTCTGATAATAAAATACGACAGTATATTTTGCCTATTTTGCAAATTAGTGCTGAATAATGCTCCGGATTGATCCTATGTTTCAGTGACAGGAACGTATAGCAGTAAATGATGAGACGGAATGAAACGTCGGTTATCAAAGAAAGAGAAAATGTAGAACGAATTCATTCAAGATTATAAACCGTATTTTAAATAACTTCCAAATCAATCTCTGTCTTTCCACGTATTACAAAAATTATTGGACGAATAAAAGAAAGAACGAATTTGCTATCAATTTTTATTTTTCCTAGATATTGCAGAATAACGTTAGTAGTCTTGCGAATGCTCCAGTTTCACAGACAATGCCCCAATTTATATCCAACTCACTTACTGAAGTCAGACGGGGTAGTGAGTGAGGAGGGTAAAATATATCTATCTCATCTCTCATCACTTACTACTAATGGGATAAAAAGTCTTTGTATTATATTATTAGTTTTTACTATGTAGAGCATGAATTGAACTAAGTAACCTAAAAACTACTACTACTAGTTTTATGCTTACACATATATTACTTTGCATCAAGGGCTTTTGTGATGTATCTAAACTAAAATACTCCATAAATGAATACAGATTTAGTTAGAGAATAGCCGTGCACAAATAGACTCCGTACAACCTATATAGCGACCAAATAAAAAAATGTAGCACAAAGCCAATTACATTAAAACATTCGGCGCGGGACAAAGGGCGAGAGAACAATGGAGTCGGGAAGGAACTTGCGATATGTCTTTCAATGCTTTTAACTTTCCACTGTTGGCGGCGCAGCGAGGGAAAAATGGTGACGGCCCGCGACAAATGTCGTAAAATAATGTTGTTCCTTAAAAGAATTTATACTGAGTATCGATAGATATTTATAATAGCGACTAAAATAGTTACGTTTATTTTTCTAATTTTCGAATACTTTACAAATATATTTTCTCTTTATATACTGTAAATGTTATCGTTCTTCAAGTAAGCCGAAACATCAACCAGTCAGAGGAGAATAAAGACCGAATTTTTAAAATCAAATTAGCATAGCAAAGGCTGCAAAGGCGATGTCAGCGTCCTTAGTCGCTTTTCCTTAAAAAAAATTAATTAAAATAAAGATAATCTTTTGTATTCTTACATTCTATTTCCATTAGTATAAATGTTAATATAATAAAAACTTTTTAGTTATAATATATTTTTAATGAAACTAATATAAATAAAATAAAAAAGGATCTATTCAGAGATTTCTTAATATGTAGTTGAATCTTCTCCAATCTCTAATACTTAATAATTTGACCATACACTACACTGGGACTGTGGGTTGCCATCACTTAGCGTAAAATTCGTATTTATAATGTTTTGTCGGGTACACTGCCATTTTTCGCTCGCTAAATACTTGAACATTTTTGTTTGAGTCAAGCATTGTAGATCATTCGCAATGTTTTCTCGATGTTTAGGTTGAACATCTACGTGCTTTTTCCGTATTTAATACAATTTTATATGTTATCCTTAACGCGATGTCATATTACTCCAGTCGTCAATTTTAAAAGAGCCTTGTGCTTTCTTAAGTGTACATCAAGCTGCTTGAGCAAGTACAACAAATATATGCGCTTGCAATTAAGACGTTTGATCATCTCGGAACGTCTTCAAAGTCTGATTCTTCAATTAGTAACTTTTCGTGCAGTAGAGCTTTACACTTTAAAAATATCACATCAAAACATCACACAAATAGGACTATTATGTTAGCATCCTAATATGGCTGACAAGTAATATAATAATTTAAATATTTTTTTTTAATTTTATTCAAATTATTATATTTTTAATTAAAGTTTTAATTACTAACACTTTAAATATTTTTAACTTCCCGCTAAGGAAATTGTAAATTTTCAAAGATAGGGAAGTTATTGGTTTCACCCCGATTTTCGAAAATCGGGTTTTCATCAGATCTCGACGTTTTGAGCTCCCAGTAAGCTTTTCTGACTAATTTGCACGTGGACGTAAGTATGTAAACCTTTCATATTTTTGAATGTCTTAATCGATTGAGATGCGGTTTAGGGCGTTCTAAAGATCTCAATGTGGAATAGATTTGGTGATAGTATGAACTGATTCGGTCGAGTAAATTGTGAGAAAACTCAAAAATAAAATTTTCGAAAAAATGTCTTTTTAGAATAACTTTTAAACGACTTTACCGATCGATTTCAAAAACTAATCAGCTCTTAACCTCAAAAAATGACGTCGAATGCCAAATGCGAATCGAAGGAGAATTTCAAAAAAAGGTTTTTTAACATAACTTCGAGATTTCGCAACATAATTTGGTAAAATTTGGAGTGCTCTGCGTTTGAAATTAGCGGGAAGTTCCAGGGGTGGCCTACAGGGTTAACCAATTTTTTTAATAAAACTAATGTGATAAACGTACTAACAGTTCACTTGTTGGGAATTGGTTGCTGGAACACAGCAGTGATGGCGGAAATAGCTACAAGTGTTGCACTTACCCAGATTAACTTCAAAGTAGACAAGGTGACCTAGTTCTACTACAACTACTTTATATTATTTTATTTAGTGATATTTAAATATCGATATAATATTTTCCGGTTAACATCACTAATGAAGAAGTGAGACGTAACCAATGGGGTATCACGGCTGGGTTGCACCGCAAACTCATTTTATAAATCGTACGTTCGGTCGCCCGGAACCACGCGTTAACCCACCCTAAGTTCGATTATACCTACCTTTACGACACTTTACTAAAAAGGAAAAGTAAAATCAGCTGTATTGATTATCAAGGAGGTAGAGAAGTAACTATAAATAAAAGCACATGCATTAAATATTTTGTTTTTATTATTTTGTTTAATAGTCAAATTATAAAATACCCAGCAGTAGTCTGTCGCGAGTTGATGATGACGAGGATATACGGTCAAATACAGGAGGTGTATATAGAAATCATATAATATACCCTCTTATACCGTCATATGAACCATAAAGTATAGCCAACATAGGTTTTACTGCTGGGAACAGGTCTCCTCTAACTTTTTCAGATACGTTGCATAAATCAATGCTTATAATTTCAGTGATTCGGGCGGGAATCAAATAAGGGTTTCTCACGTACTATGAAAGTTACGTTTTTTTTTTAAGTCTTTAAGCTACTGTGGTTCTAGGGCGGGGGTTGATCTACTCCTAATTTTTACATTATTAGTAGGATTAGATTAAAAACTATTCTGTTGTCTTGTCCGACGAGCAGTTTGGCGAATAGCTACGGGGGAGAGCGCAGGTTGTGTTGATCCCTTGGGCGAATCTAAGGAGTTCTTCCTTCACGTGGTTGCCACCTGTTATTTTGTCTGGTTCAATAGGAAACAGATAAAGTAGAAATACTCAGACATTTTATTTTTATTTTCTTTTTATCCCGCCCCCTTTTTCCTATCCTAACCCAATACAAGGTGTAAAGCGTACCGTGCTGATGGATGCGTGGTTGGGGGGAAGTCCGGTCGCTAACGGTACCTACCCGATACCAATTGATTCGGTTGTATTTTAGTACTTCCTTCGGCATGCAGGGCTCTGACAGGGGTGACCGTTTTCTTTGCCCAGCTAATCGTGGAAACAAAATAGAAGAAAAATATCGATATTTTACGCTGAATTCTTCTTTAGTGGAACTCTCTGCAGGTTTTAAAGAGGCTCTTTTAGCCTCGCCAATACCCTGCAACATAATGCCCTAACCTGGGATGAACCGTGAACTGGAAAGCACGTCTGCAAATCAATCAAAAAAAATCAAAAACGAACCTGGGAAGGGACAAGAAAAGTTTGCAAGGCCTTACAAGCTTAGTGGGGCAGTACAGACGTAGCACAGTATAGAAACCGAAGAAGCCCTCTCTCTCTCTCTCTCTCTATCTCTGCCAGAAGCCCTGGATCAAAATTTCTCTGCACAAACCTCCCCCGGTTCCGAAGGCAAAAAAACGCAGTCGATCTGAGGAGGAGTCTTTAAAAAAACAGCCCAGGAAATCTGTGAAGCTGGCAACGAGAGAGAAGAAGCTCAGCTTCAGTGCAGTAGCTTGCTCTGCGTGTGTAGGAGT
>CAJQZP010000859.1:0-17022 GCA_907164705.1 Parnassius apollo | reverse complement strand
AATCCGCAGCCGGAGAGCTGGGCGCCGGAGAAGAGCATATCAGGCTCTCTTCCACCCCCCGTAATTGAGGCTTAGGGGGCGGACACAGGGGGCTGTCCGTCACCTATTATGCAGGGCCTCGAGGTGGCGCGTACGGTGTGATGGTACGCCCCTCCAAGAAGAAGTCGTCGAGTCGGAGCCTGTAAGGGCTGTTGCCGTCGGGATTGCGGTAGTATGCGAAAGCGTTCCCGTAGCCCTGACAAAAGGTGATGAGATGTAAACAGTGGGGTTTTAGCCGGTAGGAGTCCGGCATAACCTGTCTGACGCCTACACGACAGACGGGTATCCATGAGGATTTCCCCACGTAAAAAAAAAAAAAAGGTTAGGTTAGGTTAGGTTGGGTTAGGTTAGGTTAGGTTAGGTTAGGTTAGGTTTATTTTTTTTTTTATTTTCTTGTTTTATACGCTTTTCCCCGATCACGGGATCATCGGGTCCTTATTATTCTATATTGCTCATACATACCAGTTCTCGCATGTATTCGCACTTTCAGGCCGCATACTTATTCTTTCTTTTATACATCCACATTCATTCTTTGCCGGGTGGGACTCCCGCTACCCTATGCCTAATTTTTCTTTCTCTGGGAAATAAAGTTTCGTACATTTTATTTATTTCTGGTACTTGCACTTTACACATACAATATTTATGCTTCCTATTACTACACTACATACTATAAACTTATTTTATTTACTTGCAAATTTACTTAGTTACATATTTTTTGACTTACAACTATTGTACTTATCATTATTTCTTAATTACTACTTCTTATTTCTAACATTTCATTGCCGTTTCTTAATTCTATTCTAATATTTATTATCTGTACAGCAGTAAGAAATTATATCTATTTATTTTAAACATTTGCAATTAACAATTTGGATACAACAGGATTGGTGAATTGTCTTGTGTCTGATTTTCTACTCCCTTTTTATATTTTAGTCACATTTCCTAGGCAATAAAATATATATACAAAGTTTATATATATATATTGTCCGTTTCTTTTGCTAGTTTTATTTCATCTTTTTATTTGTTTGTATTTGTGTTTGTGATTCATGTAAGTGTTACTGTGCTGATACAATCGTGTATATTCAATATACATTCTGTATATCAGTTTGTGTTCATTTGTCGTGTATTTCATGTTTGTGTGTGTCGTGTTTGTGTTCCTGTATGCTTTGTGTCTGTTTGTACGTGTAGTGTAGTTTGGTGCAAATGGTTCATGCATAGGCCGTGTTTGCACGGGCCAAATAGTCCCATTTTTTTCGTACCGGGCAGTCAGCACTAAATGCGTTGTGGTCGGTCCTCCGCAACCCAGAGTGTGAGCAGTTGCAGCACTGTGGTTCATTCCCTGCGGAAAAGTCTGCGCATTTCTCGCGGAGATGCGGTCCTCCACAGTGGCTACATCTGTCCACACTCTCGGTGCAAAATTTCCGACCATGTCCAAACGCTAAGCATCTCGTGCATTGGATGAGCGGGGACTGGTCCTCCACTCTGACCCTTTGAAGGTCCAGATAGAGGGCTCCAGCCTCCGTCATCCTCTGCCACGCGTTAGGCTTAACCTGTAGAACGATGTGGACTGTCCTCGGATTTCTTGTCCGTTTTTTTGTATTTTACAGTGATCTCCATATCCTTTTCATTTAGGCCAAAGAAAACATCTTTGTTTTGGGCGTGAAGCGCCTTAATTGTATCTTCATCCTCACTATCTATAATGACATCTTTCAGGATGACGAGAGGATCTTTGTTTTTTATGGGCTCTACTATGAGTCCATCCCCGCGACTCTCAATTCTTTGCTGAACTTTTTTCCTCTCGTCTTCGGTGTCACACCCCAAAATAATTTTTTGATTTTTGGCTTTGCGAACCTTGTTGATTTTAAGGCCAGTACCCCTGGCGTCGACCGCTTTTTTCACTCTGGCGAGCACCTCGTCAGCAGTCTCCAGACCACCTTCGAAGGTGACCGCCATAGAGTGCAATGCAGGGCGATGAGCTGGTTTTGTTGCTACGACGCTAGCATATGATTTAAGGACCGGTGCTGTGTTTATTTCACATACCAGTCCTTTTGTGACCTCCATGAGGTCTTTTTTGGCTGCGATGACATCATCGGCAATACCACCGATAAGATCTTTAACCAGAGCATGCGTTCGACTCTCGACCTTTTCGGTAGTTTCGTCTATGGCAGCCCTGGTTTCATCAATCCTATCGATGATCTTGTCGATCATGTCAGAGCCTCGGTCGTCGTTTGCGTTTGAAAGTCCCTCAATGTCTGCTTTGAGACTTTCCTCCATTTCTTTCATACGCCCTAACAATGAGTCCTCCACCTCCCCCAGTTTCTCCATGATGTTTTCAAGCCCTTTGGACGACAAGGTTTTTTCCGGTGATCTTATTTTTAAGGCCTCTGCTTCAAGACTTTGTATTCTTCTGCTAAGCTCGAATATTGTTCTTATGCCCTTGTCGGACTGCACCTCCAGGAAATGTTTGATGTCCTTCCTCATCTGAGGGTACTCCTGTACCTTTGAGGGTATATCCTCAAAGGTTTTCATCATCTCCTGGAGGAGCTGATCGCTCGACAATGCAGCGTAGTTGTCTTTTTTGTCTTTTATAAATATCCATATTGTCGAGCGATCTTCTTTTAGCTTCCGGTCTCTTGATAAAAGTTCTAGCAGCATCCTGTACTGCTGCTGTTGTGGTGGCAGGGCTGGGGGTGGTGGGCTTTTTGGCAGCGCCAGAGGTAGTGGGTGTGCGATACATGGTTTGTGTGTGTGTGTGTATGAGTACGGTGTTTGTGTAGGTTGTGTAATCAGGGAACGTTGTCTCTTTGTAAAACCTTGTAAAAGGGGGTCTGTGTGTAAAGGTTGTATGTTTTTGTTAGACCGGTCTTTGTACCCTGTAAAGGGGGGTTGCTGTGTCACTATAAAATAAAACTAGTCAAAATTAAAATAGGGTAGAGTCCAACTCTACCAGACTATCCGTGTGACTCTATGTAGAACAATAAAATAGAGGTAATATAAAATTATTGAAACAATTTCTTGACTCCTCCTATCAAGAGTCCGGCTCTACAAAAAATTCCGGCTCTTTCAAGAGTCCGGCTCCACCAAGAGTCCGGCTCTATCAAGAGTCGGGCTCTATCAAAATTCAGCTCTGTCAAGAGTCCGGCTCTATAAAGAGTCCGACTCTATCAAGAGCCCGGCTCTATCAATTGTCTCTATACTCTAACTTAAAAATAGCAATTAATTTAAACTACAACTGGTCACACCTAGTTTCTAATTATTTACACTAAGAGAGATTGTAGAGTTAAATTATATGTAACATAAAACGAATCTTTATAAAGTTATAGAAAATAGGATATAAAAAATAAAAAATAAAAAAAATAAAAAATATATATAAAAATTTTATGGCTCTACGTAGAGTTTATGTACATATAATTTTAAGGTTCTACTAATCTATATATTTATACAAAAAAACCCCGTTCGACTAGACCCACCGGTTTTTGTGTTTTAGGTGTTAGAAGTTTTTCAACCCCCAGAGACAGTTTGAGTCCACGGTCTCCAAGTCCAGAGGTCAACTTAGGGGTAGGGGGTTGAAACTATGTCCAAATGATCCGGTGGGGTCCGAAGACTATCCGTTAGCTGGATAGTGTGGGGGGGGGTGACGGGGGGGGGACCCCGAAAAAATTGTCAAAATTGAGCTAGGAGGCTCCGTTTTCCTGTAAACTGAAAACACAGTTACGGTGCAGTTTTCAGGACCTCCTAGCTTTTACAATTAATTCGGTATCTCCGAAAGTGCTACTGCAAAAATTTTGCAAAAAATATTTTTGTATAGCTTATAAAATAGGGATTTATGTAATGAATTTAGTAAATTTTTATTTTGAAAATTTTTTTAAGTAATTAAATTTTGAAAAACTATTTATAAAAACCAAAAAACCGCAAATAGCGTGTAACTCAAGAAATATAAATTGAAAAATTTTGAAAAAATTTGGGCTTATTAAATTTAGTGAGCACTACCTTTGAGAATTTTTTCAGATTTTTCAGGAGCACTTTCAGGACCCCACGTGGTTACATTTAATTATTATAAAATTCCTTACTATTATATTTGCACTCCAAAAAAAATTTATTTTTGATGTCCTTCTTTAGGACTTTGGTTGCTTCTCTGGATGGGCACAAAAAACATACAGCTTGTCGCTGAAATTCCAGAGATATTCACTTAGAAAAAATTTTTTACTGAAAAACTGTTTATTCTTGTTGTAATATCTTCTTCATTTCTTGACCGATTTTTGTAAAAAGGGTGTCAAACGTTTTGTTTGATTGTCTTCTCCACGATGGCGTCGTCAAAATCAGCCGCAGTACATCAGATCAAGAAACACGTGTCCACGTGGTTTTGTTTTTCAGTCTATATTTCCATGCACGAGCTTCGGAAAAATCTGCTGCTTACGCAGAACTGTGAAGCTAGTTAAGGCGCAACTTTTGACACTTTAAGAACACTATGTTATCGATTTGGTTTTTGCAGCGTTTCACTTTTTTGTTTTTTAGGTTAGGAAAATATCGTTTTTCTCTGATTTTTCCTGTTTTTCCGCACTTATCTCACTTTTTCCACATATCACTGTATTCGCCTCGGTGAGACGAATCTTTCGATATATAATACTTTATAATTTGGTCACTTCGACCCACAACTCTGATTTTTAATGTACGGAGCGGTTAAAAATGCTGCGAACGAGACGGCGTTTGGAGCGCAACTGGGTTAGGTTAGGTTAGATTAGGTTAGGTTGAGGTTAGGTTAGGTTAGGTTAGGTTAGGTTAGGTTAGGTTAGGTTAGGTTAGGTTAGGTTTTTTTTTTTTTTTTTTTTTTTTTTTTTTTTTTTTTCCTCAATTCATCTGCTGTTTTTTCTTTTACAGCACCTTTAAAAACTTTTTTTTTGTTCTGTTTTTGTACATGATTTTTTTTTTTATGTATACATTTTTCAATTAAAATTACTACGATACATATTTGTCCTTATACAACTAATGATTTTGTATTCCGCAATATTATCTATTTGAAACTGTTTTTATTAGATTGCTTAACTAACTAATACTACCTTTATATACAATTATACTTCTTTAAGGTTTATCCTTCCTATTTGTTTTTTAATTTACTGTCAATTTGAACTAAAATTACACTGTGTATTCAATTTCATTATGGATGTAAACTTAACTATTGCATTTTACTATGTTATTATCCTTTACATATATTTTGATTTATTTTCTCTGAGAATCACTTTAGTGATTTGTATTGCGAATTTTAGAAAATGAAATCGACTGTCATTGCCGTTAATAGCTTTACATATGGTTTCCTCTTTTAGCACAAAGCCCACACTTTGATCGCATGATAGTCTCTCATAAGCGAATTCCGGACAGTCCAAAAGGATATGCTCTATTGTTTGCGGTGTTTGACTATCGCAGCTACAGTAGGAGGTCTGTGCCAGTTTAAATCTATACAGGTATGATTTAAAGCCTCCATGGCCTGTCAATATTTGTGACACCAAATTATTTATTTTTATTTTAGACATGGTTTTATAGGTTTCTTTTATACAAGGGAAGAATCTTCTCGTTGTAGCTCCTGTGTTGGATGTGCTATACCTTTCTTGCCACCTTATTATTGAGTTGTCCCTGATTTGACGCTTTGCAAAGGACAGAGGGAAACAGTCGTAGGTTGGTGCTTGCTTAGAAGTCTCTGCTGCTAATTTCGCTAATTCATCGGCTCTTTCATTCCCTGGAATTCCACAATGAGCTTTAATCCAGAAAAGCTTCACATCGCCTTGATTATTTCGGATTTCTTGTATATTTTCTAGGATTTCAGCTCCCAGAGGATTAAGAGTGCTTGGATTTGACAGGCTTTCCAGTGCTGACAAAGAGTCGCTCAATATATTTGACTTCTTAAATCCACGTTTGCATCTCATGATACTGAGTGCCTTCAAGATTGCTACTAGTTCCGCCTGGTAAACACTGCAGTGATTACCTAATTTGATTTTAACCTTATGGGTTTCTTTGCCGTCTTCCCAGCAGCTTACAGCAGCCCCTACCTTGCCTGAGATTTTACTGCCATCAGTATAGATAGCGGGCCAGTTGTTTTCTATTGTATCCACTTCTTTTTCTGTGCTAATGCAATTGTATGTCTCTTTGACACGGAGTGCCGGATGTGGGAGGCTAAAGGGACTTACTGGTATGGCAAGCTTTCTCCCTGGTAGTTGGTCAATGGACTTTCCTCTTTTTATTTCATATATCTCTAGTTGTTCTTGAGCTCTTAAGTCTAATGGGATAATTCTTGCTAATGCGGCGCAGGAAGTTAGCGAACATGTTCGGTGAGCTTTACAGATCAGGATACAGAATATTCTCGTTATAGCATCAAGTCGTTTGCGTATCTGTATTCTCGATGCGTTATTTCCCCAACATGCTGCGGCATATAACATTGTAGGTTCTATTACAGTGATGTATATTATCCTCAGAATTTCAGAGTTGAGTCCCCATTGTGCTCTGGCTGTTTTTGAAACTTTTTTGTAGAGTTTAATTGCTTTTTTTTGTGGTATCTTCTACATGTTTTACGAAGTTTAAGTTTTGGTCAATATTTAGACCGAGAATTTTCAGGTTTTCGCTAAATACAATCTTGGTGTCATTGAGTTTTAAGTTAGGCATCTCATATTTATATTTCTTTGAAATTAAAATAGCTTGCGTTTTATGTGCCGCAAAGCTCATTTTTTCTGGAAAGTCCCCACATAGATATTCTATTTAGCGCTGTATTGACTTTATTTTCTATAATTGATGTTGTCTTCCCGGTTCCTATTAATATAATATCGTCAGCATAAGCTTGGACATGTACATTCCAAGTCTCTGCTTCTTGAAGCAGGGAGTCCAGCAGGATATTCCACATTAGGGGTCCACAAATAGACCCTTGTATGCAACCCTTATTTGTGGTTAGGTTAGGTTAGGTTAGGTTAGGTTAGGTTAGGTTTTTTTTTTTTTTCCCACAAATATCATCACTTTTGTGGGAGTTGGCAATGTTTTTCATTTGCCGTTATGATATTTGATAAAGAACATTTGTGCGCTGTGGGAATTCTTGGAGATGTTTTATAAATATTTATTTTACATGTTTTGAGTTCAAAATTATTCTGTTCCGTTAAATTTCTTGAGACTTTTTATTATACTATTAATATGGTGTAGAAACGTTTCAAATGTGCTTTCCTTTTTAATAATTTCTTCAATGGAGAAGGGTTGTACTTTAAAATTGGCGCAAGTTATCGTATGGGTTAGACGTGTAGCTTGGAATTTTGGACAATCATTAAGTAAATGGAAAATTGACTGTACTGCAGTGTCGTCGCAAGGGCATGTGTTATTTTCCACTATTTTAAATCTATGAAGGTACTCTTTGTGGTAGCCGTGACCTGTAAGAATTTGTGTTAGTGTGAATGAGTGCTTGGTGACTTGGTATAATTCTTGTATGTGTGTAAGTGTAGGGAGCCATTTTCTGGTTATTTCACCTTTCATGTTATCTTGGTAAAATTGTTCGGAAGCTACTTTACTATCTTGTTGAGCAAGTTTTCTTACGAAGCTAATTGGAAATTTTATGAGAATAGGGACGTTATGGCTTGTGGCTGCAGCTTTGGCTGCCAGGTCAGCAGCTTCGTTACCAGCTATACCTGTGTGGGCTTTGACCCAAATGAAATTAACTGATAAGCTGTGGTTGTCTAGCATTCTGTGGATGTTGGTAACTATTTGGTTTGTACTATTGGGGTTACCGATTTCTTGTAGTCCAGATTTGCTGTCAGTCAGAATAGCTGCATTCGGAATGTGTTTATCTGCAAGCCACACACAAGCTTGTTCTATGGCTTTCAACTCAGCTTGAAACACCGAGCAAGAACTATGGAGTTTTAGTTTTCTAGTTATAATTTTACCATTGGGGCAATATACAACAAAAGCTCCCCCAACCTTTTGGTCGTGTCTACTACCATCTGTGTAGATGTGATGAGTGTTTTCGAGGAGAATCTGATTGACTTCTTGAGCGTTATTGGCTTCTTGGTAATGGATAATTTTGCGACGAGATGGATGTAATCGTTCTTCTGGTTTCGATGGTGTGTCTAAACTAATGTCTGTTGGAAGATATTTGCTTGTGCCTGTTAGTTTCGTTGTTTCGATGATTGCCAGTTCATTAATTTTAATGTGTATAGGAGTCAGCCTTGCCAGTGCTATTGCATTGATGGTATTTACGGTTCTAAAACCTTTAATTATTTTTATAGCAAAACCACGTTGCAGGGATAGCAGCTTGTCTCTTACATGTTTATATTTTAATGCCGAGTGCCATATGCTGGGCGCGTAACAGATAATTGGTTCAATAACATTTTTATATATAATCTCAATATTTTCGGATTGTATTCCCCAAGTAGGTCGGATATATTTTAATAATTTGTTATATATACTTCTTGTTTTGACCAATATATGATGAACATGTTGAATGAATTTTAGTTTTTTATCTATAATGATGCCTAGAATTTTTATATAATTTTCCAATTTGATGGGAGTGCCAGATACTGATATTTTTATTTTCTCAGCTTTACCTGTGAAGGCAATTGCTTGGGTTTTCTGAGGCCCAAATTTTAATTTGACTGACTCTCCCCAAATGGTGATTATATGGAGTGCCTTATTAATTATTTCCTGTAACTTTAAGGGGTCTTTGTCGTGAGCAATGAGCGTAACGTCATCAGCAAAGGCTTGAATATGACATCCTTCGGGCAAGTCCTTTTCAAGTAATTCATCCAAGATCAGGTTCCAAAATGTCGGTCCGCAAACTGAACCTTGGATGCATCCTCTACTCATGGCTTTGTTGGCACTGCTGCTTGAGAAATTTATGCTAACTGTTCGCTCGCTGAGGTAGTTTGTTATTAGTTTGTATATATTCTTGGGGCAATTAATTATGTGGAGTCTACGCAAAATAGCGGGCCACCAGGCATTGTCAAATGCCGCCTGAATATCCAAAGAGACAGCGGCAACTTGATCTCCCTTGATTTTACAATTTCTGACAAATGTAGGTTAGGTTAGGTTAGGTTAGGTTAGGTTAGGTTAGGTTAGGTTAGGTTAGGTTAGGTTAGGTTAGGTTAGGTTAGGTTAGGTTAGGTTAGGTTAGGTTAGGTTAGGTTAGGTTGGGTTAGGTTGGGTTAGGTTGGGTTAGGTTGGGTTAGGTTGGGTTAGGTTGGGTTGGGTTGGGTTAGGTTGGGTTGGGTTGGGTTGGGTTAGGTTAGGTTATGGTTGGGTTGGGTTGGGTTGGGTTAGGTTGGGTTAGGTTGGGTTGGGTTGGGTTAGGTTGGGTTAGGTTAGGTTAGGTTAGGTTAGGTTAGGTTAGGTTAGGTTAGGTTAGGTTTTTTTTTTTTCCAGTCTTGGATACGCCTCCATGACTGGGGTTTTATTTGAACGGAATTGTCCTTCTTGACACAATTGATTTGCCCCCGCTATTGGATACGGGCGACACAAACGTTACATTTTTTAAAGAATTATAATTTACAATTGGTTATAATTTATAGTTTTTAGTACATTTTTATACAAAGAAAAGACAACTTAGAAGTAGGATAAATTGAGTTACATGAATCAGAATTATGGTTACAGAAATCAGACTTTACTTATTTTCTTTGCATCTATGTTATGTGTCTGTTGAAGTCCTTAAGTGTTCTTACAATATTTTTAATATGTTTGGTGTATGAAGTGACTGAAGATTCCTTGCTTATTATTTTCTTTATGTTAAATGCGTCGGTAATATTTAGGTTGTTACAGGTAATTATGTGATCATTCCTGGTATTTGAGTATCTTGGACATTCTTCGATTAAGTGCTTGAATGTTTGTTCAGAGTTGTCGTTGCATGGGCATTTATTAGTTGATTTAATTTTAAATCTGTACAGGTACGATAGATTGAATCCGTGACCGGTCAAAATTTGCGTAAATTCAAAAGAGGGTTTAAAGGCTTCCCACAGATTTTGTATGGATTCAATATCAGGACATATACTTTTTGTATATTGCCCTTGAACAGAGTCTTTGTAGTATGAATCGGCATTAGTTAAAGTTATTTGTTTGAAGTTGTGTTTCAAGTAGCTTAAAGGAGTGTTGTCGTATTCATATTTACTGTGCGAACTAGCAGCTTGTTTGGCTGTTGAGTCCGCTTCTTCATTACCGGTCAAACCTTTGTGTGCTTTTACCCAAATAAAGTTAATTGTTCCTGTTCCTGCGTTACATATTTGATGTATACATTTGTGTATGGACACTACAAATGGATTTGTACTGTCTTTGTTTTGTATTTCCTTTAAGCCTGAAAGTGAATCCGTAAGTATTGAGAGGTTATTGACACCTGTTTGAATAGCCCATTTACATGCTCTTTCTATAGCCAAAAGCTCCGCTTGGAATACAGTACAGCTTGGATGTAGTTTGTACTTCTTGCGTATTTTTATTTTATCATTAATTTGTACTACAAATGCTGCACCTGTGCTACCATCATTATGCTTGCTCCCATCTGTGAATATCTTCGTTGTATGATTATTGTAATTTTTATCAATGTCTTCCTGTGTGGTTGCCATGTTAATTTCAATGGTTTTCCTGTCAGCTGGATGAAGAAGTTGTGATGGTGTCAGTGGTTTCTCTATTACAATATCATCGGGTAACAACTCTGTTTTTCCAGTTAATTTAGAAGTTTCTATGTTGGCGACTTCTATTACTTTTAAGTGAAGGGGGGTGAGTAGGGCTAACGAGATTGCAGCAGAGGCGGAAACTGTTTTGAAAGCTCTGATTATCTTGATGGCAAAACCACGCTGCAGTGATATTAGTTTGTCCTTTACTATTTTGAATTTGGTAGCACCGCCCCAAATACCTGCTGCGTACGTGATTATAGGTTCTATTACCTGCATATATATTATTCTTATATTTTCGGAGTTTATACCCCATGTTGGCCTTATATATACACAAAGTTTTTTAAATATATTAAGAGCTTTGTTTGTTATATATTTTGTATGTTCAATAAATTTCAGGTTTCTGTCAATGATAACTCCTAAGAGCTTGATTTCTTTGCAAAACTCCAAAGTTGTGCCAGACATTACAATCTTAGCCATTTTAGCTTTGCCGGTGAACGTTATTAATTGGGTTTTGTTTGGACCAAATCTAAGCTTAGCCTCTTTACCCCATTCAGAGATCGACTCAAGGGCTGAGTTTGCGGCAATTTGAAGTTCACTAACATTTTTGTGTGCGACGATTAGCAAGACATCGTCTGCAAAGGCTTGTAAATAACATCCTTCGGGTAGTGGAGTGTCGAAGAGGTCGTCAAGAATAAGGTTCCAGAATAGGGGCCCACAGACCGAACCCTGAACGCATCCTCTGGTCATAGTTTTATTTACAGTGACGTCGGCGTAATTTAGAGTAACTAAGCGATCTTTAATATAATTAAGTATTAAGTTATATATATTTCTTGGACATTTAATTTGTTTTAATCGTTTAAATAGAATAGGCCACCAAGCATTATCAAACGCCGCTTGTATATCTAATGAAACAGCAATTACCAGTTCCTTTTTACTTTTTGATGTGTTAATAATATCGACTGCGTTTTTGAGTGCGTGGCACGTAGATGACTGTTCTTTAAATCCAAACTGTTTTGGGTTTGTTTTATTGTTTACGCTCATGTGATATGTCAGTCTTTTACTTAACAATTTCTCAAAAAGTTTGCCGAATACATTTATAAGACCAATAGGGCGATAAGAGGAAGGATCGGAGTAGTCTGATTTATTAAATTTGGGAAGTATGATGGCATGTGCAATTTTCCATTGCTTTGGAAAGTAGGATATTTCAAAACATCGGTTTAGTAGTTTATTTATGGCTGTTTTATATATTGTTGTGAATGCTAAGCAAATATCCGCGGTTAGGTGGTCGGTTCCTGGAGCTTTATTCGGACTAATTGTTTTGAGACAGTCAATCACTTCTTCTTCTGTAAAGAAACGATCATCTGAGGTGTTTGGTTCACAATACATACTTTGTCTAAGTAGCTTTTGTTGTTCCGTGTCATCTTCTGTGTCATTAGGATAAAATTTGTTTAGGAGAACATGAGCCGTTTCTTTAGATGTTGTGGTGAAGTTTGTTGGAGTTACTCTAATTGTAGATGGAAGCACAGGTTGTGGAGAATTCTTTAAAAGTCTATTTGTTAACGACCAGACGTCTTCTTTGCCTTGTTTGCTGCAAAATTCCTTAAAATTCTCTGTGGATGCTTTCCTAATAGCATCCAAATATTCTTGTTTTAATTGTTTTCTTTCCAGTAATACACGGTCTAGTGGTTTCCTGCTACGCTTCAGTGTTTGGATTCTGTGATGCATTTTAATTACGCCAAGTTTAAGTGTTTCTAATTCAGAATTCCACCATGGAATATATGTTTTAGCTATTCCCCTATGTTTAAATACTTTGCTGCTGACTTTTTGAATAATATTTGTTATGTCCTTAATATAATTATCTATGTCCTGTACGTCGAAAAGTTCTATGTTTTTAGTTGTTAACTGTTCTTTTTCCATTGCCAATTTTATCTGATTACAAAATGTGGACCAATCAGCATTTTTAGTGTTGTATCTGTAAGTCGTAGATTTCTTTTTTCGATGTAACGTGTCATTATTAAGTTTTAAAAGGAAGTCTATAGCATTATGTTCCGATGAGGGGCATGCATTCATATTTACCTGCCAACCATCTATTTTATTTGATATATTTGCTGACGCCATTGTCAAATCTATAAAGGAACTACGGCTTGTCCCATGGGTCACTGTCTCAAAAGTTGGAAATTTACCGTCATTGAAGACTATAAGATCATTTGACATAATTATATCGTGTACGTTACGACCTCTTTTATTAGAAATATTGGAGCCCCAAGCAGTATGCCATCCATTAAAATCACCTCCAATTATGATATGCTTGTTGGCGTGACCCTTAAGAAAAAGTTCCAAGTGATTAAGTGTGTTGTTTATATCATTAGTAGGTTCTACGTAAACGCTGACGAGGAATAACCTATATTTAGTATTAAGAAGCTGTACTACACACATGTTAGCTGTTGAGAATTCGCGTATACCTAAAATTGAACCAAGGCTCGCCCTGACTATGATGCATGCTTTTACACGTTCATTGTTTGTAAATTGATATATGTCATAACCCTGAATATTTTTAACGATATTGAGATTGCCTACGTAAGGTTCAGATATGAGCCCTATATCATAGTCGTTGTTTATAAAATAATTAATAAATTCATGGTGGCTAACATAACTTTTGTCAAGGTTAATTTGAATTATTTTAAGTGTTTCTGAATTGGTTGGATGCGATTTTTGCTCGTTAGAGGTAGGTAAAGGCGTAGTATGTCTATTGTCCATAATCAGTCTGTTCGTCAATTTTATTTTTAAGAGTTTTAATTCGAAGGCACAGTTTAGCGTTTGTCGCTATATGATTTGTATCGACTTTGCTATTGCTCTTAATGTTAAAGTTGTGACAATTGAAACACTTCCGTTTATTTTCTGTTTCCTTAAAGGGACAAGAAGTGATGTTATGTTCTTCAGAAGCACAGTGTGCACAGCGGTTGGTTTCTGAAGTGCACTTATTTTTCGTGTGGCCGAACAGTAAACACTTATAGCACTGTACGAATCGGGAATACGGCTCTATGTGAACTCGCTGGTGGTCAATCGCAATGCGTCCAATAAGAATAACACTCTTGTATAATTCCGGTTTCACTTCGAAGACAGCGTTGTATAGGTTTTCGTTTCTATTTGAAGTAGCAAAGCAGAGACGAATGTTGCCTTTGGGTAGAGAGTTTTGGTGTTCAATTATATCAATTAACTCGTTCTTTTCTATGTGTTTTGATATGCCCTTAAGTATTACTAATGGTGGACGTCTTTTACTTTCTTCTGCTTGCAATCCTTCTATTTTATTGATGCGTGCTATAGTTTCTTGACACTGTGACTTGGTATCAAATTCTATTCTTACTTTCCCGTTAAATCCCGTTTGTACCTTAGCTGGTGCGTAAGTTTCCTTCTTGAAGGATACACTTTTCCTCCACTTATTTAGCACTTCTTGTGGCTTAGTGTTGGGATCTGTCGATTGTAATATTATCGATGGCTTATATGTTTTTGATGCGACAACGTTAGCATAAGTTGCTTTTACGGGCAAAACAGAAGGTGCTAATTCAGTCTTTAATTGTTCTATTTCTTTGCGAACACTTGTTATAATTTCGCTTTTAAATGTTTCGTCTAGAGCAGGCGTTTCTACTGACTTCAAGATGGCAAGTGTAGAGGTACATCTACGTATTTCCTCTGCTGCTAATACTACTAATTTTTTGTTGACGGCAGTGACGCTTTTTCCCTCGTTAATAGCGTTTGAAATACAGTTGCTAAGTTTATTTACAGTATCAATGTATGAATCTATATCTTTAACGTTGGCAGCACTGGCTGGCAGAAGACTATCTGATTCTATAGGTGCCATAGCTTTACAATACACTATCAGTTTCCATATATTTCAAATTACAAATCATAACTAACAAAAATAAAAATATATAAAAATCAATAAATAAAATCGATATAAATAAAATCGATATAGAATTCCCACAAGTCTACTTAAGTAAGAAAAACCGGGTGGGAGGGAGGGCGATTTTTTCCGATTCGGTGTGTTTTATTTATATGATTTGAGTGCAGATGGCTATTTCTACACGGGACGGACCTAATAGAAGTAAAAAGTGCGAGAGAAACAAAGATTTGAAAAATTTTAAAATTTTAATAAAATTACGTCTATTGGAAAACGAATTATGCGAAAATCAATAATTTATCGTCGAAAATTTACTAAGAAAACTATATGTGAATACGTGGGGCAGTTAATTACACTATTTTAGAAGAAAATTCGAACGGAAAAGGCCAATTTTCAGCCAAGTTATAGATGAATTGATGTTTTTATTAATGAAATTACGTAAATAAGGGACTGAAAATATGAAAATTTATATATGTAACGTTCAGAATTTACCAAGAAAACTATATAGAAATACGGGGGGCAGTTAGTTATACTATCTAAATAGAAAAATTAATCGGAAAAGGGCAATTTTCAGCCGAATTATAGATGAAATTATGTTTTTATTTGTGAATTTACGTATAAAATGGATGGAAAATGTGCAAATTAATTATATTGCGGTGAAAATTTACTATGAAAACTATAGAGGAATACGAGGAGTAATTAGTTCTATTATTTAGAAAAGATTTGAACGAAAAAGACCTATTTTTAGCAAAGTTATAAGCAAAGATGTAGTTGATGGTTAGGTTAGGTTAGGTTAGGTTAGGTTAGGTTAGGTTAGGTTAGGTTAGGTTAGGTTAGGTTAGGTTAGGTTAGGTTAGGTTAGGTTAGGTTAGGTTAGGTTAGGTTAGGTTAGGTTAGGTTAGGTTAGGTTAGGTTAGGTTAGGTTAGGTTAGGTTTTTTTTTTTTTTTACTATTATCCTCCGACATGTTGATCGGAGACCTTATGTAGCTGATTGCTTTTTTTTATATATTTATGTTTATTTTAATTTTTCATTATTTTTATATAGCTTTTTTTTCTTTCTCTTCTTTTTTTTTTTCTTTTTTTTCTGTGTTCTATGAACTACGTTTTTTGTTTTTTCAATATCAGGTGCTTTTCGGTACTTTGATTTTTTGTTTAAGTATATTTTTGTTGTTACTTTTCCTTTTTTATCGATTACAAATGTGGTTAATTCTTATTTTATTAATTCTTTTTTTTTTTTTTTACTATTCTACACTATTTCTAATTAAATTCTCTTGTTTTTCTTTTTTCTTATTATGTTGCATACTTATTTTATATAATATTAGGACATATGTACTCATATGTCTAATTATATAGTTTTCTTACTCTCTTGTTTTTTTTTTTTGTCCTTTTTTACCAAGGTTTTTTTTTTATTGTACTTTTTGTTTGATGTATCTTATTCTATATTCTAAATTAATTTTATCTTGTTCTTGTTTAGGTACTTTTATTAGTTTTTATGATTTTATTTGCTACGGTTATACAATATTTTGTGAAAATGTTTCTGCCGCGTTTGTCTTCCATTATGTTATGTATATTTTCTTTTGTCAATTTTAATCCTATCTGCAGTTCCACGTCTGCTCTATTTTTGCAGAATTGAGGGCAGTCTATAATTATGTGCAGAGAAGATTGGGGTTGGTTGTTATCACACGTACAGTCTGGTCTAGATTTTATTTTAAAACGGAACAAATAATCTGCAAAGCCTCCATGACCGGTGAAAACTTGTACTAATATTGGCGTTAAATTAATTTGTTTTAGGATGCGATATGCTGCTTCTACGTCTGGAAAAAATACTTTTGTAATTTCGGCTTTTTCTTCTGTTAAATATCTCTTATGCCATTCCTTAATTGTTTTATGTCTAATTTGGTTCTTTATGAACGAAATCGGACATTTTGCGTAATTTAATTTTGTTTTTAATTTTAAAGCTGCTTCCTTTGCGAGTTCATCTGCGCGTTCATTTCCGGGAATACCTACATGTGCTTTAACCCAATACAGCCCTATCCTCCTGTTTTGACTTCTTAATTTAGCGATATCTCGCCTAATTTCGAAAGCCAACGGTTGATATGCTGATTGATTTTTGACAAGTTCCAGTGCAGATCTTGAATCACTGTATATGTAAGTACTTTGGTAATTCTTTGCTTTTTGAATAGCTTGATGCATTGCGTACAGTTCAGCCTGAAAGACAGTGCAGAATGAATCTAATTTGAATTTTTTATTATCTATTTCTTGTTTATTTCTCCAAATAGAGATTGCAGCTCCAACCTTGCCCTCAATTTTACTTCCATCGGTGAATATTTGTATGCTGTTTGTATGTGGTTCCTCTAATTTTTCTGATGTTGTATTCTCTATTATTTCAAAGTCAATTTCTTCTTCGCAGGCTGGATGCATCATTTCTAAAAAACTTACTTTTCCTTCGATCTCTCTGTCTTTAA